>JAUZNC010058874.1:0-10790 GCA_034780395.1 Vannuccia rotundouncinata
AAACATTCGTTAATTAATACCATTTTATATGGCTCGATTTTTTTACGGCAGGGTGTTCACAAAGTAACACATCATAGGAAAACCAAAGAAAAAAACTACGTTCACTTATTATAAAAATTCATTTTCAATACTCTGATTTAGAAATATTTTAGATGTCCAATCTAGTTCTATATATAATGGACAATATCTATGGTAAATACAAAATATTCATTATAAAAAAAAGTATTTATTTATAAAGATGCAGAATTCAAAGACTTTTAAAGACTTTTAAGGATCCGTACGAACCCTGCTAACAGAATATTCGCTTCAGGTTGACTTACAGGAGAGCATCTCAACCACAGTGGCCCCTAGCGACCAGATATCCGCGGCATAGCTGTACAATTCGCCGCGAATCACCTCTGGAGCCATCCAGAATGGAGTCCCGCAGAAGGTGTTGGCGCCAGCCGCTTCTTCACCGGTGGCAGCGTGGGTGGCGATCGTCAGCAAGCGGCGAGAGGCCCCAAAGTCGCTCAGTTTAACGTTCCCGTCTGTGTCGCGGAGAATGTTGGCGGCTGAAGACAGAAGAAGAAGGACAGTGGATACATTCTGAACAGGACGGGGTGGGTGGAGAATAGCTTCGACAGAGGTCGTACCTTTGATGTCTCTATGGATGATGTTCTTCTGGTGGAGGTAGGAGAGCCCTTGCAGAATCTGTCGTGTGTAGCGACAAACCACCTCTTCTGACAGAGGCCCAAATTGACGAAGTTGATCCTTAATGGAGCCCTGAGTGAGTGTGGAGAAGGACAAATTGACGGGAAATGACGCAGACACACGATGAATAAGCTCGACTTACCCCGGCCAAATACTCCAAGAAGATACATATAGATCCTTGCAGCCTCTCCGATCCCAAATACTGGACCAAGCGGGGATGGTTGCTGGTCATAGAGCGGAAGATTCGAATCTCGTTCTCCAAATTAGCGGCCTCTTTGCTCACCTCACTGTCCGGACCGCCGACGGCGCCCATAAGAACCTCTTTCATTGCGAATTCACGACCTGTTTTGACATCCATGCACTTGAACACTTGTCCAAAAGCACCGCGTCCAAGCAAAGGTCCCTTTTTCCATTGATTGGGAGTTGGTGGCGCTAAGTAAACAAATTATTACATCATTCAAAGTGTAAAGTAATGATTGATCTGTTTTAAATCATTTGAAAATTGAATTCAAATCTAGAATTTCTATCAACAGATTATATTAATTTAAATAAAAACCAGAAATTAACCTTAATCAATTTAACACTATTAAATTAAAGTTAGGCGTGATCTTTAGGTCTCTCGTAAATTGAATATTAAGCAGGTGACAATATTACCGACGAGAATGAAGTTTCACACTATCAACACCATGTTATATGAAGCAGGGCAATATTTCGCAGAAATTGGCACCAAACCAGATTAGCAGTGGGTAATATACAAAATGTTATTCCTTTTAACTTTTGCAGAAACAAAGAATTTAACAAAGCCTTAAAATAAAAGGAGAAATAAATTGCTTAGAAGTGAATCCTTACCTGGACTTCGTGACGAGGCTGTTAAATTGCACAAAAATTATATATTACTCAAAAATATATAAGTAGTATAAAAAATAGTATCAAAAATATACAATTGTTAAAAAGAACTTAATAACAATACTATATCATTAATTTACTTTTGAAACAATTATTGTCTTGTGTTACGAAAGTTATTAAATAATAACAGTAAGGGATAAATTATAGCGTACATCTCTGTCGTGAAGCCGCTCCTTTATCTAGGGAAAACTGTTGCGGACTGTCCAGGTCACTAGTTAGACCGGATGAACTGGAACTTGCATGTGAAATGTGATGAGATGGTGGGGAGACATAACGGGCCGCCGAATTGTTCTGACAGTAAATGTGATGGTCCAGTGCCCCTCGAATACGAGGTGTTGTTTGCTTCCCTAAGAGTGCCCGGGGTAAAGATACAAAGACGAGATGATAAAATACTTCTTTATATATATTAATGCCACAATAACTCAATAATAATAATATAACAAATCTACCTTCGCCTTTGATATAATTGTTCGGGGGCGCTCTTTTTGGATACGTTCCACCCATTATCCTGTTTCCTTGCATGTTGTCATCTGAGAGGGAAGTAGGAAAGTTTTGAAATATTCTTTTTATAAATCCAACAACTTAATTTATATAGTTGTTGCATAACGTCTATGACTATATTATGTTCACGTAACCCTAACAAACGAAAAGACAATATCAAAAACTCAACAAGCTGATTTCATGGAAACTATGAAAATTCTTTGGAATCATAATTATGTGTCCACACGGCTTGAGCGGACGTCAAAGAGACATTTTTGATCGTGTCACGAAATGATTACTTGACTTAAAGTGTGTAATCAATTAATTGATTGGACAATCTTACTGTTTAAGAGAGTTGTTTATGCGTGCAGGTTGCAAGCTTCCCTGGGTGCTTAAATGGTCGGTCGTATAGACCAGAATTGTTTAAGATTTTGATCAGTACTTTCACTTGTGCAGGAATAACAGGAGATTAATGAATAAACAATAGAGTGTAAATCAGAATTGTATGTATTGGTATAGTAATTAAAATAGGAAATCTAAGGAAATTCATAGATAGGAATTCCTCTACAATTATTTACGGTAATGAAGACATTGTGGAAATAAATTCTAATTATAACATACAGTTGTCATCTTTAAATCTTGTATTTTTAGTTCAAGAAAATAATAACCATTTGTATTGTAATGAATTATGTCTTGTTCTCATTAAAGTCTTGTCAACTTGAAGGAAACCGCTAACCAGCAAGCTAATCAATAATTGTCATAGCATGGTTTATATAAATATTTGTAAACACGGCCATCAAGTGGCATGTTTTAATTCTGAATATTAATTAATATTGTAACTGAGAATAATAATTTAGCCTAGCTACCTTCGGCTCGGTGTGAATGATCACCTTCAAGACAGGTTTTACGTCTATATTATCATAATACTGTCGATAAAAGTGCGCAACACAATCGATATTACGCTTCCTTCTGAGACGATGATATAGTGTCACTTTTTATCGCTCTAATTTAAAAGTCTAAATAGTTGTAAATTTCTTTTACATTAGTAACCAATCCGGCTGCCTCCATAATGTCTTCTGAGGGAATACCGACAACAGTGGCTTTAATATTAACCGATATTTAATATGTTATTATATTGTAAACAGTGAATAGGGAGAGAGAGAAAGAGAGAACGAAAGAGAGGTGACATAAAATCCGTGATGCATACGCACCAAAAAACCACAACACTGAAACAATGTTCGTTACAATCAATATGGAGTGTATATTATTATAAGGTAACTATGGCAACTAAATAAAGTTCTTTCTGTTGTAAAAGGATAAATTAGTACTATTTTTATCATGAAAAAGAGCAGAGTACGCGTGTAACAATAGGTAGCTCTGGTTTGATTGACACTGGGGGCCCGGTTCTTGTTAACATAAAACACACAAACTAAATCGATAAATCTATATCGGGGAAGATCTGCGTTCCTTAATTGACCGACAAATGTAGATTTAGAGAAACCTATATATGAATTGGCGAAGACGTGGGTATGTGATCGCCTTTTGTATTATTAGATTGAGATAATTAATAATTTGCACTTCGAAGGAATTGGGTGTCCTTGCTTAATTCAAACCTTTGAGTGAAATTGGGATACAAATTGTAATCCGAAATTAAATTTGAAAAAGAACTCTTCGATAGACGTAACAATGACACACAAATTATTTAACTAGACAGGAAAACTGATTGTAAAAACGTCCTCCGCGGATTTCAATTATATACGGTAACGTTTCGATTTCAAGAAGGTTTCATCAATATTATAAATTTCTAAATATTTGAAACAAATTACGGTATACATATCTTTTGATTCCTTTCAAATATATTAAATATCGATCTTTGAAAGAAAACAAGAACTATTTTCAATATCGTTTCACGGGAAATGAATTTAATATCAGTTTGGTAGCACATTGTGTTATCATAAAAATGACAACTAAACATATTTAAATTACTTTCTGATTACTAAAGTGAATCTATTTTCTTTAAAATGTCTGGATATTATAAATAACTCAAAGGTCAATGAACGGTGAAGCCACGTTCAAGTTTATCCAGTCACCTCTTCAGATCGAAAATTTGATTTACTCAATATCTATGATATTTAACTCAGTCGGAGAAATGGATTATCGGTTAATATATCCATCAAGGCAATCAATAATCAATCGATTCAGTAAAGCAAACAGTAAAGGAAGAAGTGAGAGTATTACCAGGGCTTAAACTGTCGTCCACACAGGAGTGTCGACTTCCGGAGTACGAGCTGTCCACGGAAAGGGGGGTGGTGGCCTCAGGGATGAACTCTCCCTCACCTGCAACACGAGGAGACATGAAACCGTGTTAATGGAGTCGATGTATCCTAACAAATCATTTGGTGTAATTAAAGAAAGCAAAAGATTGATTATTTGAATATACATTTATTAAAACACTGAACCTGGACAATCTGGAATAATGAAAAGAGTAAACTTTCACATTTCATCGATCAAATTATCACAAGGAAGCTGAAATGTTGTTGAATATGTTGTTTGTAACTTCAGTTTCAAAACAAGTCTTAAGCAGAGGTTAATCGATACGAAATGAAAATCTTTTGCGCGTAAGAAAACTTTTAGAATCGCTATGCAATCAACATGCGCTCAATAAACGTAATAAGAAAAACGATTTAAAAATATGGAAGTCGGTACCTTAGGGTCGCAATTAGCGAATGAGATTGTCTTATCAATGAATTGAATTTATGAAATTATCATATAAAAAGATGTTTCCGTTGTTTACATAATTATGAGCGCTAAAATTTTTAAAATAATTGATATAATATAGGAGTTAATCGCCTTGTTAAAAATACATGGTTCAGAGGCATCGACAGGGGTCGATTTATTTGTCTCCCGAAAATCGCTACTTCACAATGTTACATGAAAGTCTCAATAATTTACTTAGTGTGGGTAGGTATCAAAAAGGTGCAGGTCCAGTGGTCCGTTGGCCAGTAAAATTCACACCGGTAAAGTATAATAACCAATAAAAAAACGGTTTGTTTGTTATGTATAACATATAACAATTTTGAACTTTTTTGTAATAAATAAAAATATATAATTCAAAAAAGATGGTTTTTACTCGGACCAGAACATTATTGCCAGACCAGTGGAACATTATTGCCAGACCAATAGAACATTATTGCCAGACCAATAGAACATTATTTCCTGACCAGTAGAACATTATTTCCTGACCAGTAGAACATTATTGCCAGACCAGTAAAACATTATTTCCTGACCAGTAGAACATTATTTCCTGACCAGTAGAACATTATTGCCAGACCAGTAGAACATTATTGCCAGACCAGTAAAACATTATTTTCTGACCAGTAGAACATTATTTCCTGACCAGTAGAACATTATTGCCAGACCAGTAGAACATTATTGCCAGACCAGTACTAGCAAAAACCTTATTTCCACCACTGCAGCTTAAATATATATCTTATAATTATGGAATCATTTATAAATCCGCAATTTTGTTTTAATCTCTTCGACTAAAAAGCATCTTTTTCAGTGCTACATCAACATTTAAAGGTAAAACAAAGAAAGAAAACATCACAGGAGGGAAGTCTGAGGATTGAATTATAATCTAACTAACATAAATCTATGATAGTGGATTGCAGATTATGGGTGTGTCGTAAACCCATTATTTAGTGCATAAAAATGCAGTTTAGCTATAGTAACAAAAAACATTCTTTTACATCTGTAAACCGGAAAAGTTAAATATAGATATCTAATTTAATGTAGTCACATCCACGGAAGTTTTCCCTCTATCAGTATTGTTCCGTATATCATCAGCCGAAATGATATCTTTACAAAAGTTAAAAAGACAATAAATACAATATGTTGACAACACATACAAAGGGAAGCAATGATGCGTCTTGCAAATATTTAAAAATTAACTGAGATCTTTTTAACTAATACAAACGGGAGATTCCAAATTGGAATTATACACCTGAACAACCACAAGGCATGATAGATTGCTTGAAATAGATATTAACAGCTGTCATCTGGTATCAATGATGAGAAGATTAATTAATAAACAATGGATTGCTATCCTCAGTGAATTATTACCTAACTACCATTGTTTTGTAGTTACAATGAGCTAGTGCAGAAGTATTGATACACAAGTGAATTCGTGTAGGAAGACCACAAAACCATCAGACCATAAATCTACATCATCACAGAAACCTGCTCCGTACCGTCGTATTCAATTTCATCACCAAAATTCTACAATTTTAGACTCATAGTTACTCCAATTAAAACCATATCACAACATATTTGACAGAGAGGAGTCTACACTGAACTTACTCCACTGAGAACTGGGGTGACGTTCCAGGAAGCAGATCGCCTCGTTGGGATGCACTTCACCCGGCGCCGGAGACCCGCTTCTGCCGTGGACGACGCTAGCTCCTTCACGAGGGGTGACTAGGAGCCGAAGAGACCGAAACTTTGGGCTGATGTCCACCAGTTGAATTGCCCCGTTGAGGTCGCTCTGGGAGGCGAGTGTTCCAAGCACCTGAATGAGAGAGAGAGAGAGATTCAAAATAGATTGAAGTCATTCTTCAGTGGCGAATCCAGGAATTTCAAAAAGGGCGCCCTTTCCTAACGTTTAACGAGAATTAAAGTAACGTCTGTAAACTACTAAATAATGTAAGAATTTTATATCACATATAGAAAGCCGAATTGGACCAAATTTTAGATGAACACGGAATTAATAAAGATGCCATAGGTAGCATTTAACATAGAATATTATGAGCAACATATCCTAAATCCACAAAATTGTTCTTAGGGGACAAAAAGTTATACAGTTCTCAAAATGGCTGCCGTGAAATACATACCAGCTTCTATTTATCATTTAAACTTTAAATTACAGATAACTGCTTCATGATGCCAATAAAGCAGTTAATAAATTATAACTGCCAATAGAGAGAAGCGTACAACAAAGTATCAAAACACATCATTATTTTCATTAAAAAATGTCTATTTATGACGTCCTAGACATTTTTCTAAAAAACGAACACATCAAAAAATAATGTTTTTAGTGAAAATCTCAAAAAAGAAGCATCTGAGACCATATAACTGTATTAGCAACCGATAGGTAACTGACCATACTCTATCAGATAGGTAGAGGAAATGTTCAGAAATCCTTCAATTGTGGTCTCAGATGCTTCTTTTTTGAGATATTTATAAAAACATTATTTTTGTTGTGTTCTTTTTTATAAAAAATAATGATGTATTTAAATTCTTTATATACATGTTTCTACCTGTTGATAATATATTATATGCATCCAAAATGCATCATAAAGAAGTTGTTTGCTGATATTTTACATAATATTTATATCCATTGCAGCCATTTTGAGAACTGTATAATTTTTTTCCACCAAGAGGAATTTTTCGGATTTTGGATTTGTTACTTATATAATTTGTTTAATGCTTTGCTCTAATTAATTCCCGGACAAAAGCTAATTTGACTATACAATTATTTCATTAGAAGCCAACCGAAAACTCAGTATACTAGCTTAAATAGATATTTAGATCGGCCAACTTAATTAAATTTTGTCCGAAATAAAAACTGGCAAAAAGTCAAAATGGGCAAATCTTGTTCCGTCCAAATTTTACTAATAGAGCTGTGAAGTAGACCAAATCGGTCAATATATCTTTGCACAAGCTAGTTTTTTTAATTGTGATATATTATGAGTCCTTACAGTCGTGTATATCTATAACAATATGCTTTTCTGAACAATTATTATTTATTTAGGTCAATAAGTTTGCTATTGAATACATAATGTAACGAAAGTAAATAGTTACAAATTAATTAACAATTAGCAGTTAATAACACGAGTAAATGCTTAAAGAATAACTATACATTCATATGCGAATATAATGACACTCGAACATCAATTACTACCCAAAGGGTCCAGAAGTTGCATTTATATTTGGTAATAATAAACACATTTATTTACTTAGGACATAAATGTCTAATTCAACATATTTATTGCAACTTTATTTACATTATTATGTTTATTACAAATAGGTTGTCTATGTAGTAGAATGTCACCCCTCCTAAAATAGACGTCAAACGACTACCGTTCGTTGGAGAATAAATCAGACTGAAGTAGTCAAGTATATTTGAAAGTCACGCGGATCATTGAACTATGTGCTTTGGGTCTTTGAGTTGGCGAGTTGTAAATACAGCTTACACTATTGTTCTATCTGTGCTAGTGAGCCAGCCAGCTTGACCGTGAGAATAGTGAGCGAGACAGAGAGAAAGAAGATGACAGTTGGTTAAGATGTGCTGTCGGTTATGCGTCAGTACAGTGTAAATTATTTTCCCCCTTCTGTTAAAAAGACTATCACTGCCGTGTTTACTGCTTAAGATAATAAAGTGGACTGATCTTCAGCCTCCTTGACAGATCTGAACATAGTTTTCAACCGGCGCCAACACATATTAAATAAACTGTAAACCAGCAACACTATAATAATTAAATAGCGAAAACAACAATCACTTCCGTGAAAGAAAGACCCTTTTCACGAGAGTAAACGACATTTAATGAGTAGATTTCATTAACTCATTGTTACAAACAAATCAGGCGCAGGAGCCCATAAATCGTCGCCGTTCTGTCGACAGATATAAAAGCATTGCAAGTTTGAGAACTTTTGCTCCAAAACACAATTTATTTGAATATAAAGTTTAACCAATAATCAGACAAGGTGTGAGTTTAACACAATCGTCTTGAATAATAATTACTAGTTCATGATAATTTGAACGCGAATATCTTTTATAGTCCACCAAACAGACGACGTCAGTGATGATTTATATTTAATGCTCAATCGATAACAATATCCAGGTTGTACTTTCTTAAAGTCACGTGGCTATCCCATATATGGAGATTTCAGGACGTATGTCTGAATTAATCATTTACCTTTTACAATTATAGCTTGCCTACAACAAGAGATACAGATGTATGCACTTAATTGCAGTCAAAAGATCAAGAAACACAATGCGTAAGACTAATCTTGAGAGATTCTAAATTCGAAGAGTTTTTACAACAAGCACTGATGTCTCGTTAGTCTTGGCAAAGTGAGATGTATGGAACAGGTTCAATTAGTGAAAGTAATGAAGAAACCTGAAATACAATCCCCAACTTGAAATTCTTGAAAAAAACTAATCAGGTCTTAATTCTAAACTCTATCGACGGATCGATAATCTCAGACATCCGAAATAATATGGTGCACCGTAAAAGCTTTCTAAATTTATTTCCTAAATTTCATTCAACTTGAGACAGTTCGTATTGCTATTTCACCGAAATTAAACTTACTGACAAAATAGGGAGTGCCTAGAAACATTACCATACATCAAAATTGATCGATTTATGTTTGTTTCTTATACTACATTATACTAATATGCAATTATTAAAGTAGTAAAGGTAATTAATTACCTCGTTATTGGCCACCGTACAGAACAGGTTGATACCGTCGAGTTTGTAGAGGGAACATATCTTTCTGACGAGTTCTTGAAACTGCACTGGACGGTTGAAGGTGAGTGCTCTGAGAAGGTGCAGAGGAGAGAGGAAAGACAGTACTTATAGAAACAAACCGCATTTTCATTAGTATACTTACGCATTGAGGGGTACGCATGTCTACGTATGCAATTTATAAAAGATGAATGTACTTAAAATGCAATAAATTCCAAATATAGAATAATTTGGTTCACCTAGTTCTGAAACATATCAAAAATAATTTAAAGTTGTACCGACGTGAGCAATCAATGAAGTTTATAATTAAGTAGCATATAAATCGAATTACAAAATTGTATATCTTTTATACCGATATAATATTATACAAACATTTTACCTGCATGTTCAAAATGATCTTTTGTTCAATTTTCGCACTGCGTACATGGGGTGGGGGGTCATTTTGGTGGATTCTATGCGTACGTACACAATATGAACGGCCCCTTGTTGATTTATATAATATACTATGCAGGTGTCTCTTAACACAAAGGAAGGTGAATTGTATGAATGTTAGTACCTATATATACACTTTTTGATGATTAAATTGAGACTAGTGAAGGAAACCTACGCTAACTTATACTTTGGACGCTGAGAAAGAGCTTACAAAAGCACTTTATCAACTATTTTATTTCTCACACATCAGAGTGAAAAAACGAAAGCTTATATTGTGTGGATAAACTTTCTAGGCAGTAGAACAAATGGAACTGCCCTAGAAGATTGAAATGTGTATTATTCAGAAGTTATTTCTAGCTTCTAGTCAAACAATTGAATCAATTAATTCATAATTTTAATTGAATTATACAAAGAAAAGTCCGATTGGCTGGCTCATCTGAAGACGCAGATTTTCAAACTACAATACATTACAAGTAAAGCAGTTTGAAAAGAATCAATACAGAAAATTTACGTTAATTAAAACAGGAAACATTTATTGAGTTATTGTATTGATTTTCCACAGCAACGATTGGGCTTTCTATGTGAATTACGTCCGTAGTTTAGCATTTCTATGTGAATTACGTCTGTAGTTTATCATTTCTATGTGAATTACGTCTGTAGTTTGGCATTTCTATGTGAATTACGTCTGTAAATTAGAATTTCTATGTGAATTACGTCTGTAGTTTAGCATTTCTATGTGAATTACGTCTGTAGTTT
>JAUZNC010058876.1:0-10787 GCA_034780395.1 Vannuccia rotundouncinata
CATTAGCCAATCAAAATCTCTCAGTGTGTCTCTCAGCTTCTTCCTAGTATGAAAACTATTTTTAGAAAATTGCAAACATTGCAATTCCCGTCATGTGAAGTACCTTATTTTTTGTTGCAAACATTGCGACGCCCATAATGAAGAGGCTAAATCAACATCAATGGACATTACAACATATTCCTCATTTAAATCTGTAAAATAATTTCTTCAAAGCAGCAATCAATCAATAAACATTTTGTGTTGTTCAATTTGCAATGCTGCATCGATTTATGTAACCAAAAAGTTGTCCAACCCATGTAAAAAACGTGATAGGCAATTACATTTTGACTATACACCAGGCATATTAAGTGCTAAACGAGTGCATAAGATAGCAAAAGACAAATGTGATAAAGCTCGTCATGTTCTTAGTGCAAAGAATCGAAACCAAAGAGACAAGTTATCTAAACTAATACAAAAACGTTCTATTTTATAATGTAACCTATCCATTCAACATTTTCAATTTACGAACCATTACAGTTGTTATACATTGATTTAAAAAAATAGGCAGTTCAGATATTTTTTAGTCTGTCAGGAGGGTGTTCAAGAGACACACTCATTAATGCACTCAATGAGCCTCTCACTAAAACATTTTAATAAGGGCTCATGAAATGTGTTCAGAAGATACACTCATTAAGCCATCATAATCAAAGTGCTTATTAACACAAAATTCCCTTTTTACTATAAATGGAAACATTTAAATTGGGCTACACATGTTTTGATTTGTGGAAACAAAATTGATGGGACATACATTGTGAAATCTGAATGCATGTGTGAGAAAGTAGAGTGAATGCTGTTAATATAACTGAAAGAATGAGTTAATGAGCACTTAGCAGTTATTGAGAATAACAGTGACTGTAGAATCAGAAGTTGCTTTTTGCACACTAATGCCCACTGATAACTTGCTGACAGACACTCCTTTTATTGGGCCTTTAACATGGGAAGTAGCAGAGTAACTTCATTCCAGTTTTGTCTGAACATACTTTGTTTTCAATAGGCCATGTAAAGCAAAAATAAACCTATTTTTAAACTGACTTGATAAGCCATCGGACCAAATGGTCCACTGTTTCAGTCCTGGATTTGTCTTTTTTTTCTTAATTTTATTATACTACTTTTAAAATCAAAGTAGTAGTCGTTTGTTATATATTTATTTCAAATGTCATGTCTGTAACAATTGCCATGCCCATAACACTTGAAGTTGTAACATTAATATTAATAATTATGCTATTTATTTAAGTCTATAGAAAGTTAATATTAAATTTGAAAAATTAAAGGAAAATATAAATTTTTGTGTTTAAAAATTATACTTTTGAACATTTTTTGTTATGGACTTGGCATTTGACTTTTTTAGAGTGTTAGTAAATGCATAGTTTTATTTTTTACATGTAGTGAGAAATGACGAAGTACTATTATATATGTAAACTACAAAGGATTTCAAACAAAATAAATGCCTTTTAAAAACTATTTATTTTATAAATGGGATATTTTATTGGTATAAAAAATAGTGTCAATAGAAATGTGATATTTTTCTAACATATAGGACATTTCTCTATAAAATTAAACTGTAATCTATGTATATTTGACAAGTTAAAAAATTTGCCCTACTCTGTTTTTTCATTGAATTGACCAGGTGTTATACTTCAGCTGTGAAGTCTAGCAGAACACCAACACTTTTATATATATAAACTATAATAATAATCAATTTATTTATTCCATTTTATGCTGATTTAGTATTAGCTAAATATGAATATATTTGTATTTAAGGTTATAAGTATTTTTTATTGATTTTAGTAAAAAAAAATCTTTTATCAAATTATCAACAATGACAAAATATTGTTTAGTTTCTAACCATTTTTTATCTTATATATAAACATATTTGAACATATTTGAACATATTTGAACATATAAACGTATTTGAACATATACTTAATCAATCTATATATCGCTTTTAGGGTTTATGTCTATTTTTTAATAAGCTTTTGTTAGACTGATACTCAAAATCTTCAGAATTAACAAATTCGTTATTAATTTCTCTTTTTAAATTGGACTAGAATGATTTATGCCCTTTCTATATAATATAAAATTTCATGATTTTTGCTACATTCTCTTCTAAAAAGCTGAATTTGTAAGCTATAAATTAAATGTATTAACAATTAATTTCAAATAATTTTTAAATCCTACAAATTACTTTTCTAGGTTTGATGTTTCATGTGTTTCTCTTTTTCAGCTTCATTCTCTATTTCATATTTATATTAATGACTGCCCCCACCAACTCTACACTGAGTTGACACAATCAACAAGGCATTAACCAGTGTGTTTCCTTTGCACTGACGCCATGACAACACCATTTCTTAGCAACACTGATACAGCACCGTCAAATTCTCCTCAACCAGCCACTCCCATACCAGGATTCACCTGGACAGATGATGCAAGTGGTGAAGGAGCTGGAGGGCAGACACGGACCTCTCCATCTACCACACCATTCAAGGAACATGTGCGCCACTTAACTAGCTGGTTTGCCAAATTGCGAGGCTGTGAGCAGTTGTTGGCACTCTTCTCCCTAGTTCGAAGTCTTTATCCGTCCTATCTGAAGCTATTCTCTGGCATTGTTGATCAGGTTACTACCGTTTCCTTCATGAATGATACAGATCTGGAAAAACTGGAGAGTCAAGCTAATGACATTGGTAAGTGTTGTTATTAATGTTTTTGAAGTATGATTTTAAATATATTTATACGATTTATTTAGTATCACTGATAAATACATTTTTTATGAACTTTACAAAGTTATCTGAACAACCTTTACAAATTTTTTTAAACCAAAATAAATGATTCTATAATTTGAAATGTTTAAGTAAAAATTGTATTACTTGACCCTTCAGAATACCTGAACAGCCTCTACTATGCCCCTCGAGGTCAGATGATCTCCCGCCTGCTACAGGCCTTCCCTCTGCTCAAGGCCGTCTCCCCGGCTCCTCATGTCAACCAACTTTATGTTGACCTTCTTCTACTGGCTCTCACTGGAGCTACTCCCCGGGAATCCCGTTCTTCTTCGTCCACAACCAACAGCTGCCTCAGTCAGGCCGGAGATGAGGTGATTCAGCTGTTTTCTCTGGCTCTCATACATCCCTCGCTTTCACAGAATAATCGCTGTCAGATCGCAGATCTTGTACAGAAGCAGCAGGTTGGTCAGCAAGCTGATTCTCAGCATCATTATCAGGTAACTATGACAACCTTACCTGCTTGCATATAGCTATTTGTGGTAAATCGTTATTTATCATTTATTGACCCCAATTATAAAAACATCCAGAACGTAATTTTTCTTGAGGACTTATAGTTGTGGGATTTTATAAGATATTCCCGAGTGTTGATGACGAATCTTTCATCCACAGTCTCCCGCACATGCCGATTCTGGACTAGGTCTCGACAGTTCAGCAGAACCTCCCACGACCCCCTCGCAACATCGACACCTCACCAGACAACTTTCCCTAGCTCCGCCCTGTCTGCAGCCCTCCTCCCCCGGCTACCTCACCTCCCCGGGCAGCTTCGAGTCGGTCGGGGGCACCTGCAGTCACCCGGCCCTCTCGCCGCAGAGCAGCATCTCGAGCGGTGGCGGGTGTGATACACCGGCGGAGGACGGACATACACGAACCTCGGCTTCCATGTGCTCCTCCTCGGGTGTTGCGCTAACCGGGAGCAAGAACACCTTCATAGAAGACGGTTCAGGGATGAAGAGTGAGTTATTTTAGCTGTCCTCTAGGACGCATGGACTTCATTTCTATGCTTCAATATTGTGATTGTGCAGATGTTCCTGCCTGGTTGAAGAGTCTACGACTTCACAAATACGCCAACCTTTTCCAAATGTTGTCCTACGATGAAATGCTGGATATAACTGATGAATGGTTAGAAGCTAGGGTGAGTCACATTTCATACTGGCTGGATTGTCATTTGTTGTTTGATTAAGGAAGACGTAGAGGTTTGTAATCTTGTTTTCGTAAAGAATGTGACTCGCGGTGCCCGGAACAAGATCCTGGTAAGCATCAAACGATTGCGGGAGCGTGACTCCTCTCTCCAACAGCTCGAGGTGGACATGGCTCGGGGAGGGGAGGGCAGCATCCGGAACTGCCTCAGTGAACTGCGGAACATTCTATCCTCCCCCATTAAACCAGCCGATTTGCAGGGCCAAGCGGGTGAGGCCGCTTTTGGTGGTGATGAGGGCGGGCGTCCTGGTCGTATTGTTGACTGTATGTCTAAAGGTAAGTCGTTGATACATTATATTATTGTTCTATCCCGGAACATCGCCGATCTCTGCCTCCCTCTTCTAGTATACTCTCAACTACTTGTCGCAAGGAACAGTGATGACGACAGTTACGCCATGTTCATTCAACTCATAGACAGCGTTCTTGAACAGCCGGTATTTATTCTTTCTTTTCCTCTATTGCTTCATGAAAATTGTACAACCCTCTTTCTGTTGAGGTTGCTTTCATCTTCGCTGTGTGTTGTGTGTGGTCCTAGGTGTTCACCGCTCGACAGAAGAACACGTGCTCTTCGTGGAAGCAGAACATGGAGGAGTTTCGTGGGCCTCCTCTTCGACGCTTCAATTGGGACATTAAAGCTAAGAAGCCTGGTTCGGTGTCCAGCACTCCACCGCAACCATCTGGTCTTCCCTGGACGCTCACTGGTGAGATTCCTTTCTTGTAAATCTAGTTGATCTGTCAATTAATGGTTTTTCCTCCTCAACAGGAAGCCATGTTCCTCCCTCTAGTGGTCTCCTCGCTACGTGTCCTCCTCGTCATCTACCCTCGGCTCCGTGGGCCCCTCCTCCGTCCTCCTCTTGCTTCGGCCGGCCAACTGGACGGGTTTGGGGTACATCAGGAGCCCCTCCGCCCCTCATGAAGCAGCACACTCTAGGAGGGGGGGAGACGACCCCACCACACTTTGTGTGCACCTCACGACCCAGGATCAAAAGACCAGTTGAGCGTACACATTCCGCCCCCACACAATACTCTTTTCAGGGCTATTCCTTGGTAAGGTGGACATAAATGAATACGCATGTTGTATGAATTGATCATTCTTGAAATCTTTTAACTATGGTTTGACTTGATTTTTCAAACTCTTTACAAATTCGTTTTAATGCTAGAAATTTGCCCTCATTTTGAGAGAAGGGATCTTCTACGTATATTACTGGTTTCTAAACATCGTTTCATCTCTTTTAGAATTGAAGTTAAACGTCTCAGTGTTGTCATGTACATTTTACGTATTGTCATTATTTTGATTATAAATTGCAGTATTCAATGGAACCTTTAGAACAATAAATTAATATAATACTGTGATATTATTGCATTATTGCAAATTCAAGAACTCCTATGCGATTATATTGACAATGAATACGTTTTCCAACTTTACAATATTATGTAGTATGATAGAAATTAAATAATTTAATATGATTTAATTCGTTTTTTTTTATTTTAAAAATGACATCAAATTTTATAATTTTCATGTTGAATTTTTACTTAATATGAAGTCTAATATATAATTCGTCGTGCTTAACATGATAAAGTGTGGAGTCTCATTAGTTTTCTAATGGATTGATATAAACAGAGGTCATATATTAAATCTTTATTATATCCCAATTCAGCTGGAACAAGGCATGGTTCTAGATGGAGGTGCCGACGCTTCATTCCTTCAGCTGAACCCCCCAGTTTGTATCTCCCCGACAGACCCTCCATCTACCAATGAAATCAATCGAAATCTAGACTTGCTGGCAAGAAAAGTGACGCAACTTGCTATAGGAGGTGAGATATTGATATAACATCGTATGCCTTCTTTGAAAATAAGTTTTCTTTCGAGCATTTTTTCATAAATACGTTTTATTTCAGATTCAGATGTTGACGATAGTGATGATTCCTGATTTCGCAGTGGAAATTGTCATGCTTCTTTACTTCCAAAGGTCACATCAACTGTTCGATATATAAAATGGAAACAGCTTGTTTATTTACCTTATTTTCAATGGTTATTTCTTTCCCTATCTCTTTACTTTGGAATGATCTTGTTAAGTTGATGTTCTCGATTACTCCACAGTTTCGGTTCTACACTTTTTTATAATAAGGTGCGTTTTGTGACTTTTTAAGCATCCATTGTATGATACAAATTTGTATGGTGTATTTCATACCCGCTTTGCATATACCACTGCTTTCACACCTTTCAAACATTACACGTATCTGTTTGATAAAAGTTTACCTTCTGTAAAGCACAATACATAAACGTATTCATGTATCCTTGTATATTTGGTCTGACTTCTGTTATACACTACTGATTGCAATACCAGATCAATCAATATTTCTTCTTGAATATAAAATAGAAATGGTTTTCGTTAATATGTTATTACAATGTTTTTGTTGAATATGTCGTATTAAACCAAATTGCTTATACACTCCTGGCTTTATTATTCTTTAACTATTGCTGTGATAACGAATAGATTAATAACAATATCGATTTGAATAATATACTCTGGATATTCCTAATTTTCTATTATAAATTATCCATATACGTCATCACTAAATCAATTATATCAAAAATGAGTAGTAAAAAATGCGATATTAGAAAGTCCGTCCAATTTCTCAATTATTCAGATGGATATAATAGATCTTCAATAAAGAGCTTTTGGGAGACATCGACCACAACTCGTTAGTAATATATAGTCAAAATATATTTTGTAACACATTACAAAAAATTGTATAATACAAGGTTCCCAAAGATACTTGAAAGTCTTGAAATTTTGAGATGTTCCTTAAAAGTCTTTAATAGTTTACTAAATTTGTTAAAAGTCTTTAAAAAATTGAAACTGCATTTTTTAGAAAGGCTTTTTATTGAAATGTGTGAAAATATGATTTTTTAATATTTGTTATATGTATGATTAAGTGAAAAATATTTAGTCGACTATCTTAACAACTATACCTAATTTTAATAATCATATTTTTATACTTACTTATAAAAATTCTAATACCTAATGTTTTAGCTTTAGTTTATGCTTTGGGTCCTTGCTTGTGATATGCTCTCATTATGCATGCTTAAAACTGTTTAATATAACTTTCTATATTGACAGTACTATCTCTACTCTACAAGTTTTACTGTTTTTAACTTAGTACTTCTATATCTTATTACAGAGTAGACTAAGAATATACTATTACTACAACCATACAAAAATGTACAATGCATATACCTATCTAATATATATATTACTATACAAACATATTTTTCTTAAAACATTTTCTATTTAGTTTAGTCTCAGTTCGATTTCAGGTAAATAAGCAGCATTATAAATATTTTGAAAACTACATTTTTTCTTTCAATATATCTACTATATATCCGTAAATTTTTACATTAAGTATATATGGTCTTTTAAAAATTTCAAGATTCTGGGAACCCTAGCTGATATTATAAGTATAATAACTGAATAGGGTTGCAATTTTTATAAATTATTAAATATATACAAAAATGCGTTAACATATGCTTCAAAGTTAAGCACCGCATCCACACGAACAAAAATGTTTTCCTTTGCGTTTTTTAGTGTCCACACAAAACCTTTTTTCCTTAGTTTTTTTCGTGATCCTGGAATTTAATGAAAAAACTCTAGTTGCAGCAATAAAAAGCGAATGAAAGTCTATAATTTCACTAAAAAATCCATAAGTGAATCAAGCCATGTAAATTAAATATATTTATTCTTTTTGATAAAACCTATCCTTTATACATGATTCAACAGGCTTATTCAACTATACTTATAGTGCGAATCATAAACGATAAATTTAGAATGTTCCTTCTAATATGGATTATTTATCCATGTGTGCTTTAATTTGGTGCATAATTCTAATTAGTAGAAATTAGTAAATAATATTAACTATATAACAACAATAAATTAATTTTTAGAATAGAATTGATGAATAATTAATAAAAATTGTTTTTTATCTGAGGTATTGTTTCAAATTATATAATTTTTCAAAAAATGCAGTTTTCGACAAAAAACTTAAGTATAAGATTTTAATATCAAAAACATGTTTTGTATTGTTAAACATTTTTTTTATTTCCTGAAGTAGATTTGTGTATTATTTTTAAAGAAAATTTTATACAAATTACATAATGATAACTATATCACTTGAGCATTGAATCAGTCTGCTTTCTAATTTTACACATTTATTCAATCAAAAATGATTATGAAGATATACATAGTTTAATGCATGCCTTAATCCTTTACTTTGATTAGTCTTTTTAAAGAATATTTTGCATGTCTGTCTGGATCTTGACATACTATTTATTGCTATAATCAAATGACTAATAACTTATTTAAACACATACATCAAACTAATAGTAATTTTAAAAATGTTTTAATTAATACATAATGCTAAATAAAATAAACCCAGGACAATCTTAAATTATTTTTCACACAGGGGGTTTCATAATTCACACCTGATTTTTTAATCAATAAATTTCCCTTACAATTTATATTTAGATACTAATTTAAATATTTCAATCTACATTTCTAATTTATGTTGTTGATTGCTGCACATGGCTATTTATATTTTAATACTATGAATCTATAAAGGGTTTTAAAGTCAATCTTCTGCCTAAAGGCAAAATATACCATTTTAAGGAGATTTTTGATGGGTCTTTAGATTCATAAAAAAAGCAATAAAAACAGTTACCTAGGGAATTTTTATGCAGATGGTTTCAAGTATTTATAATTTTTACCTTTTATACTTTATTAGATTTTCTGCTACATACTGACATACAGTCAACTTTTTCCATTTTACTAAATTTATAGGTCTGTTTCAATCATATTATGTCTATAACTATCTAACTATATACTTACTCTTTTAATTTTACTATGCCTACATTTCAATTACCTATTAACAATTACATTTATAGGATAAGTTTATCTACTAGAACTGTTTTATCTTATTGTGTTTTGTAATATGAATGTATTTGGATTTTTACTTTAATTTTCTTGCATTTTGGTGAAATCATATGGACACCCTGATCAAACAGTACACATTTTGATTTGAATAAGGACAGACAGACTTCTCCAGACATCTCTCACATAAACTGAATATCAGCCACACTTCTATATCAAAGAAAAAATAAAGCACTATATACCTCATTTAGTGCAATGCCTTTATGATGGGGACTGGTATGTGCAGCTTACAAAAACATTGTTGGTTAGAGAATCTGAAGATAAAACTGTTTTTCATCAAATCTGGTAGTCAGACAAAGTTTTCTACATGCTGAATGGCCATATCAATAGAGATAATTGTGTCTAATAGTCAGCACAGATTACCAACTAATCATCATGGAAAATTAAGTTAATTTGCCTGGTGTTACTGTCTGGTCAGCCATATCTTCATATGGTATCTTTAGCTCTTTCTTCTTTGATGGTACAGTGACATTAGAAAAATACTTAGAAATCCTTCAGGTGGTAGAATGGGGTACAATTTGATGCATAAAGAAAGTTAGAGCCAGTTGGGATACTCATAATTACTTTTTAGGTCTGTTAATTGGTCTGTATATTTCTATTATTAATTCTTTGAAGTGATTGTCAAAAATATGTGGGCACCATGATATTATATAATGGATTACATTTTACAAATTGTTAATTTATTATCTAGAAGAAATATTTTTTATTTGATTTAATAATAGAAAAAAATATATTTGTAAATCATTTTAAAAAATAATTTTTAATAATCAACAAATTATATTTACTATTATTTACAAGGGCAGATCCAGGGGGAGGGGGGCATAGGGGGCACGTTCTCCCCCCCCCCTGAGTATTTAAGGGGCGCATTTTTTAGACTAAAATATATGGAAAAGAAAGGTAAAATTAAAGGTATAAAAGAATAACTTTTTGTATATATGAGATATGCAAGTATGCCATATCACTGCCATACACTTATATATTTTGAGTTTCTCATATATGCAAGTTTTTTCAATGCACCGATTGACTTGCATATATGGCGTCTCTATACTGTACTAATTTAGCTAGTAGGTATACCTACTAATGATAATCAATGAATCTCATTCAATTGAGACATAGTATAACTCTCACCTACTGTGACATGTACAATCCTATGAAAAACTATCAGCCAATAGATTTATGTCCTTTCAAATGTTATGTAAAATGTGTTGGTATCATTCTTCCTTCTCTGTAGTGTAGGTACGCATTTGTTTGCTTTTGGTTGCTTTTTGCTAATAAGTAACATTACAGCTCAAATTTGTCTCAGTGTATTATGTATTGCGTTATGATTAACTTCAACTGCTTTACTTCAAAGGTTAGTACTGAAAATATTATCATGTTCATTTCTGTGTACTTTTCTGTATTTCTGTAAATTTTGGTATTTTAAGTGTACTACTTGTTTGTAAATTGTATGTAATTCATTTGTATTTTAGATTTATTGAGTACTTGCGTTGTGTTCGGTTCTTGCAAGTCTTTTGGTACCTACAGTTCATTTCAAATTTTATTTTAAAGAAAAGGTAAGTTTTCAATCGATTTTTATTAATTTTAATATGTGTGGAAGTATGTTTGGAAGATTGCATGTGAAGTTCAGTATTAAACCTTTACCCTATAAACCTTTTCATTTCCAGATACAATGAGCAATGGGATGAATAAACCAAGTGGATCATTCTTCAAAAAAGGCTAAAAAACGAAAACTCAATGAAGATTTGCAGCTTTCCTGTCAAATGAAAATGTTCTTGAAACAAAGCTC
>JAUZNC010058877.1:0-10787 GCA_034780395.1 Vannuccia rotundouncinata
TTACATTTAGGGAAGATTTGCTGATGACGACTGATGAAATTGGCCTTTGTGGTAAGTAGATTTCCGGTAAGTGGGGTTCCGTTAAGTGGAACACCACCGCATGGACATTTATAAAAAGGTGGTGAGGATATTTAGGTGTGACCCGGTACAACATGGTAACTTAAAAAATGTGGAGAAGTTGGCTAGGTGGGACATTGTTACTTATATTATTTTTAATATCAAATTTGCCGTTTATTATTGTTCGTCACATGCTTGCTCCAATCAATCTAAACCCAAACCATCCAGTGACGATTATGTTTAACAGATTTTTTTCCATTAGCTATTGTTTTTGGATCGTGCAACCATGCTATAAATGCTTTTCTGTATTTTCAGTTTCGAAAAGAATGTAAGAAACTTTTCAGATGCACGAAATAAGACGATATTCAACACAATCCCTAATATCGGAGAATAACATAATTGATGTTGTATTATAATTTGTGGAAGAATTTGTGGTCACATTTATTTAAAAATTATATATTTCTCTATTTAACATATACAAATATAGCAACAATCACAACATTTGTTTTTTGTCTATCACTTGAATCACTTTTGAATCACTTCTATCAACAGTTTTACTTTATTATATTTATTTTATTGTTGTTATTTATTATTGTTGTATTTTCAAATTATCAAATTTACGTATTCTATATAAATCTTTAATATAATGTGTTTCTTCATTATTTTATGATTTATCATTATTGTATCAATATATAAAATTTCTTTAATTTCTATCTCTATGTTCTATAAAAATGTTTAAAAATATAAATACATATCATAATTATGTTTTTTTTTTAATTAAACATTTAAATATATTTATAAACATTTACATAAATTTTAAATATTTAAAAATATTGACAATTTATTTGGTTTAATACACCAATGTATATATATTTCAACTATTTATATATAATGTTATAAATGAGGATTTACCTAATTAATTTGGATTTAAATATGAACATCAGTAAATACTACGAACACCAATTCGGATTTGGTCCAGAGTCCACAAATACCCTACTCTTACTTGATGAATACTTTATTATTATGTTAAATATAACTTACGCATATATTACAAATTGGATTAATATTTGCTTTCGATTCGCTTGATTCCTTTATCCAACCTTTCATAATGTAATTACACATTTCTTAATTATAACTTTTGAAACCTACCATAGCGTAGTGTCGAACTTTACCTATTATGAGCATTCTATATTTGTTAGGTTGTTATAGAACTTTTCTATTAATGAATTACTGATTTCATCCATATTTACTAATAAATAACAATATGTAAAAAGCAATGATCCTTTTCTAGTTATTAGAGAATTTACTGTTGACTCCTGGATAGATAACGAACCAAACTGTCCAGATATGTTGAAATAAAATAAAAAAATTACTCACAATCTATTTCATAAAATGTTGTTTTGTCTCTGTAACATATAAGAATCCACAACAAATGATCTATGGAGAACCATTTACTTTTTTTGTTTGTCAAATAATCATTATCAAATTGATTAATTTATATTTTAGTATTTTTACCAAATTAAGTAATAGATTAATATAAAATTACGTCAGTTTATATTTCATCATACAGATTAGTAGTCCGGCAGTACAGCTGATAACCAAAAATTTATTGATATAGTAACTGTTTTTGAAACTTGCAGGTGTGCCCTGGCGACATTTTCTACGAAAGCTTCATTGCTGAGCAAGACTGAGCGGGCATCAGTCAGTGATGCACATTCAGGATGTCCATAGCTGGATACTATAAAGCGAGTTGACTGCACAATGGTGTCATTAACAGAGACTGATATGTCATCTGCAAGATTGGAGAGTTATAGTGCACCGGATCTGAGAACCCTCAGTCCCCTAGCTTTCCCAATGCCATGATATGTTGCAACTGTGTCGCATCCAGTAAGACCGTGAGCCGCCAACAGATCGCCCATGATCGCATGGTTCATGTTTACGCTAGCATTGATGTCAATCATTGTACTTCCCCTGATTAGGGAAACCATCATGACATGCCCAGTGATGTCACCGTGGAACACATAGTGACATGACAGCACAAAAACATCCGTGTCATCAGCTACAACTAGGATATTTGCGGCACCAACAGAAGCCTGGTCATGTGTGGTTGTCATATCATCTCTTATTGACACATTATCTTGGATGATCTGAACTGGGGCAGAATAATTGCCAGTGGTGACGAGTTTGCCATTCAGCATATGCTTGTGAGACTCTGACCAGGTCTGCGAGGATCAAATCAATCAACTGATTATTGTTGTTGCTCACGCTAAGAACCACTTTCTGAGGAGGAAGTCTGGCTGAAGGACGTAGAGTATACACTCGACTGGCTCCTTGATCTCTGTCATTCCTGGTTGACTCTTTGATACTACCTTTGATATCCAGATATCCTCGAATATGATGACGGAAATTGTTGAGGAAGTCCTGCACAGGTACACCTGTTATCCATGGTACGATACACAGCACAGCGCACCCATCCAGGGATAAGGCATGAACTACTGCGTGTCTCCTTGCCACCTCGTCATTCAGATTTTCCTTTAGAACAATATTTGGTCTTGGCTATTTTCATTGATCCTCTGCTCTCAAACATTGAGGCTGGTCGTGGGGCTAGTTCGTGTGCCATGATATTGTTGGTGTCATATGGTCTTTGGCTGCATTGTAGGGCCATAGCTCTGGCATATATCATCTCTGTGTCAAGGATCGTCATGTCGACGACTTTTACATTCTTCTTTGTGAGTACCGTTGTTTCACTCACTTGTGAAGTGTTTCATAGAAGTTAGATGGCCAGGTTCGCTCAAATTCCTCTATCTGCGCAGTACCAATTGCGATAGCATTTTTGACATTCAGTGGGAGGTGGGACAGCACATGTCATCTTAAAAGCGGCATACAAGGCCATTGGCATGAAAATTCTTCGCACGTGCAATGGGGAAGTGATAGCAGGCAACATCAAGGAAAGAGATGCACTCATGAAAGCCGAGTATATTAACTGGCATGAGATTCATTCTAATGAGGAAGATATCAAAACCAGCATCAAGGAGGCTAAAGCGGCAACATGGAAGAACGCGGTAGCGAAGCACAACACCTCAGACAAAATGTGAAGCCTCCTTTAAAGGCTGAAGAAAGGTCGGGCCACCAATGAACCCAAAATAGAGCGAAAATAATACGCCAGAGTTAGTAGAATTAGAATTAGAGTCCATAAGAACAAAATGAAAACGAAAGCCGAAACAGCCAGAAACCTCAAACACCAATCAGGCCCGGAACTAGAAGAGTGTCAAATCATTACTGTGCAAAAGGTAGATATAGCCCTGAAAGAAATGGATCATTCAAAAGACGCAGGCCCAGACCACCACATCCACCCCTTACTCCTTAAGAACCGCGATATCAGAAATCCTTAGGAAGCGATAGCGGAAATAACATTGATCTTCAATAAATCCTTTTCGAACACCAAAGTACCTCAGAAATGGAGAAAAGGAGGAAACCAGGTGAGGAAATATCGTCCTACATTCCAGTCTGTCTGACATCTTGCCTAGGGAAAACGATGGAAAGAGTCATCAATAAACGGATCACGGTGTCCCTGGAAAGCAAGGGATTTATTACGGAAATGCAAGCAGGGCTTAGAGCAAACAGTCTATCACAGAGCATAAGTGATGCATTCCAACATATATGACAGAGTCTGGAAAGATGGGTTGATCCTTAAACTCACTCGCATGGGAATTGGTACCAGAATCATTAGATGGATCCAAGCTTGGCTCGCCAACCGTAAAGCCTGGGTGGTTTATGAAGGAAACAGAGGAAAGTCGAAAAAATGAAACAATGCCTTCCCCAAGGGGCAGTGCTGACACCAACGCTTTTCCTAATTTGTATCAACGACGTTGTAGAGACCCTGCCAGAAGACATTAACATCAGCCTGTTTGCGAATGACATTGCAGTGTGGGCGTCACACAGAAGTATCAAAGCGGCCAGAGAGAGGGTACAGGAAGCATGTATCAGAATCAATGAGTGGAGTATGGCTAATGTCTCTTAACGCAAGGTACTGTAAAGTCTGCATATTCTCTCTCGACAATAAAGACGCTGAGACGAAGCCACATATTAGGATTAACAACAAACAATTCATATTCAATCCCAACCCCACTTTCCTAGACCTGACCTACGACAGAAAGCTAAACTTCAACTTACATAAGAGAAGAGTTGTGGAGAATACAAGGAAGCAGAATAACATTTTGATAATAATACCCCTATATAGCATTGATCCGATCAGTATTATAATATGGATCGAGTGCCTGGGTCCCGTGGATCAGTAGCACCGAAGTAGACAAGCTAGAAAGAATTATAATCAGCTAGACTCAGCACAGGTCTAGTTAAAAGCACACCGACTGAAACTCTTTAAAGTAGTAAACATCCCGGAAGTCAGAGAAAGGGCCGACTCTTTGGCGTTGATAGCCATGAAACGATCCTCAAGGTGTGAAGATACTATCCCCAAAGCCCAAGATCACCAAAGCACAAGTTAAGCGGAGAATAAGGAAGCAAAATTGGAGAATCCATGTCGTGGAAAAGTGGAAAGACATATTCCAAACACCACAACCTTGGAAATTCCCGAAACCGATTAGACCATCGATGTCCAGAAAGGGTCTACGCATTGAAGCTGGAGAGGTAAATAAAGAAGATCATTTGAAGAATCTAGAAATAGCAAACGAAATTTTCGGAGACAACATAAATTATCATCTGGTTATATGCACTGATGGGTCAGCGGTAGAAAGCTGTAAGAGCGGAGGGGCGGGAATAATCATCACTAAAGGAAGCATGAATGACCCCACAATCATTGCAAGAAAGATGCAAACAACTATGGAACGAGAGGAAGGTGGACGAGACATGGGAAGAAGGCCTGTCCAAGAAAGACATCATCAGTTACAAAATTTATCGTTCGGTACATTCATCCGAGCTGCTAGCCTACAGGAAAAGAATCGGCCTGAGCGAAGAAGAAAACTGCAGGCTATGTGGCGAAGCCCCCGAAACTGCAGATCACGTCATGTTCCACTGTCCCTATCTAGAAATGAGAAGAAGGCAAGAAGAGATCTCCGTGACTAGCCATCTGACGCAGAAAGCAAAGAAGAGTGAAAAACTATAAAAGTTATTTAAAACCAAAGTGAACCAGGTAGTCAACGTGGAGTAAACACAACAACAACAGCATTTGTCCAGTCACGATATTCACAAGGCTATCTTGCTTATTTTAAGAGTGAAGAAGGTCAATCCATACCTCCAGTTAGTCTCGAAGATTCTATCCTTCGCCTCGGCTTTGACGCTGGCCTTCGTTGCATGCATGCAAACTGTATGCCCATGTCTTCAACGTTTCCGTCTCGATTGCCATGTCGCTCCATATCTCATTGAACAATACATGGTTAGGATGCCTAATGTGCTCCTTATTCATGAAGTGCTAACGGACATCTTCGGGCATTGCTGTCCCTTTACATAGATAGTAAAGCTCATAGCGAGCATAACAGTAGCGAGGGTCTGCAAAGAAGAGGGGCATCATTTCATGGACAGATATTAGATGTAGTGGCCAATCCGCATCCATCTCTGCTCTGACGTACTTCATGATAATGAAGAATGGCTTTATCAAACAGTTGACTCATAGCTTGGTTGTTTGACTGTGTGATGTTCTGTGTTCTGTGTTTAGAAGAATGGTCTGATGAATTCTTTTACCCAATTTTGCAGGGCGCGTACATTATCAGGATACTTTTTATCAGCTAACATTTTTAGTACACCAGCAAACGCCTCGCTCAGGACTTCGAAAATGCCAGAACCATCTATCAGAGAAGAAATACAGCCGACATAATACTTAAGGAGGTGTATTCCACCTAATCGAAGGTAGATGTCGCCGAATAGAGTTTAGTTTTCTGACATAACATGAACAGTAGTTTCAATATTTCAATTTGAAAATAGTGAGAACTTCACATCACCCTGGATATCATTACAGGGGCCATATTCAACAATAATGAACAGATAAAAACGATATCCGGAAATTTTGGATTAAGTGCGAAATTGCCATTTTATTGCCGGACTACAGTCTGTATATATTCTTCAAGCAATTAAACTTTAAATTACGCGAATTACCTATACTTCAAATTTGGTTTTTCCACTTTTGAGCTCTATATTATTTTTGAATATTGTATTGAGCTCTTAGTCATTCCATCAAATATAGAATATCGTGATGTTGGGAAATCAACTTTAGTTAGGAGCCATCCATGTATGAAATGGTTCTGTACATGGTTCTGTAAATGGTTCTGTATACAGATGACCACCAATAGAATCCATCAATTATTTATATTAAATTTCTTTTTAAAATATATCAGGAATATTTTCGCACCAATACTGTACTAATTACCAATTTGTTTGACCACAAGATGCGTATAATGAAAAAATGTATACAATTTTGTTGTAGATGATCCATTGTAGAACAAAATGAATTTATGGATTAGTTACTTCAAAAAACAATTTTATCTGGAAAACAACGGTGAAACCAAGTATGACTTAAACTGCTGATTTAAAATCAATTTGAAATTTGAATCATTTTATTCGTACAAATTAAATGTTTTTACACTATAAACATTTTTGGGGATTTTTATCACAAGTTGTCACTAAATATTATCAAAATAAGGATTTATTTCATGACGTTTGAAGCTGTCGGTAATGAATAACAGTATTCTTTTCATTAGTTCTATTTAATATACTCTAAATCTATATAAATCTATTATGCGTAGACATGTAAAAATTGCTTCCAATTTTAGAATACTTAAACTGATATATCTAAGTAATGGTAATAGTAACAAAATTGAAAATTGCACAATCCATGTAACTCATTCCTTTTCATGTAAACCTCAAATTTGAACTATATTGATGGTATAGTTTTCAATGTTGAAAAATGCTTCATAATGATCGTTTTACGACCATCAAAAGCTAAATAAATTTTTAATTTAATTTAATTTTATTCAAATTCAGCCAAATTCTAATGTAGATTTAAAAGATTTTCAAAACCTGTTGACATTTAGGGGTAGTTAGTTATTGGGTCTGAAGTAGAAGTATTACGAAATGGTTATCTTTGACAGTATATAACTAAACATCTATAAAATTTATGACCGTAAAATTTAGAATACAGATAGAGTTGCAACGGCGCTATCCAACGCATATAAAATTATGTCGAAACCTCTTACATTTTGTAATATGACTATGTCAAAATACCTAGTTTGTGTTTATCATATAATACCTGTAAGCACGTAGGTTGCCCTCAAGTTCTTGAACAATCGAATTTTTAGGAATGTAAAATACTCCATCCAAAATATTAAAAATTAACGGAACAATTTTAATTCACATTGGAAAAATAGAAATTTCATAATCAGTGGCTGGCATTACACGATGATACGAAAAGCTCAACTAATATAAACTTCCATGTTTCATTTAACTGCAGTAATTTAGGATGTACCTACGTATTCATATTTATTCATCAATATAAAGTAGCCGGCAGCCGAGCGGGTAAGACGTTGGCATCAAATCCGTTGAACCCATGTTTGAATCTTGGTCATCGTTCTCAATAAAGTTATTCGGTGAATGTCAATACCTTATAAAGAGAGCTTTAATTAAATCAATACATTAATTAATATATTGAAAAAATGAAAACTGCAAATAATGGAAAAAACTCAAAAGAATTATTTTTGAAGGATAAATACAAAAGAAAAGTTACAGCAGGTCTATAGAAATTTATATATTCAGAATTTTTGAAAAATGTTTTTTTGAAAAATATTAATGACATTAAAGATATTTTGTATAAAACGTAAATAAAATAATATGTATAAATGTTTTAATAAAAATCAAAATTCTGTCCTTTGAGAATTCTTAAATATATTTCGTGTTGCGGGTTTATTTTCTTCTTCAGTAGCTAAACTAGACATTTCTTCCGATCGAAAAATGGAAAAACTAATTACGAAATGGAATTCATTACCGACAACTTTAAACCAAATATATACGTGATCATGATTATAATGAAAATAATTGCCGACAATTTTTAGACTGTAAAAACAGGAAAATATAAAATTCTTAAAATTATAAAATTATTAATTATGACTATATCAATATGTGTTTTTCTTACAAAATTAGCTAACACTTTCTAGTTTACGCTATATTACAACGTATAAAAATATTTTGCTACTATAAAATGTACAAGTAGTTAATCAAAAAAATACAATACATTTTTATTTATTTTTTATGTTAAAAATTACTTTGGATCCCTATAAAATGACTTCAGACTTTCACGAGATGACAATGTCTTTCAGGACCCAACGAAATAAATTATGTCATTTTATTTAGTTCAACGAAATGAAATGTCATTTAGCTGCGACGTCTAGTGAAATGACATTATTTAAAATACACGAAGAAGTCATGGGGTGTCGGCCTCTATCCCTCGGTTATTTAACTATAATTAACTGTGTTCCTGGGAAGTTATTGTCAAAAAATAAGTTTACATCAATATTCCGCAACTTACAGGGATCGAACCCCTTGTGTTTGTCTCACAAATCGTTGATTTACGATTGTTTGAAAGGCTATTATTCCGATTCGTCTATATATTATTATTCAAAATGAAATAACATTTTAAAACGAAATAATAATTTTTAGAAACATTTTTCAGAAAAGATGATAGATATGATGATGGGTTACATATCTTATAAGATATGTAATTATATATAAACAATATGTATCGTATATATTATTATATTAACACGCCGGGAAGAGGTTATTAAACTATGAATTATTATAAGTTTATTTTAAATATTTATTTTTTGGATAAATTTCTTATAATATTTTTTGTGATATATTGCCCTAATTGAGATAATTCTTTAAAATTTTAGATATAATTATTACGAAATCGAATTAACTCCCATGGGTGGTTATTTTAACATATTTAATCTTGGTGTAATATAATCAGGGTGTGTCTAAAATATATTTATGTATCTCTGTAATATTTAATGTTTCAATTTTTAGGTTTGTGTTTAATTTAATGGCAAACGTAATAAAAATAATAATATTAATAGATAAAAATTAAATATTTTGTAAAGATTAACCAGTTCATGTATTGAAACAAATTATAATAATTTAAATACTTGCTTTTCACATAATACTAATATATTATTTTTTATTTAATTAAACACTTCTGCTCTAATATTGATAAATGATATTATATAATTACTCACCGAATATTAACCTCATAAACAAAATAAATTGTTTCATATAGAAATGAATTGTTTAAACCCAAACTATCATACGCTTTAGAGTGAAATCCATATTTTATTTTTAATGTTTTTTTAATGTCAGTTAGATTGTTGTTTATAGATATTCTAATATAAGTAGAAAAGATGATGGGTTAATTAGTGAATATTTTGAAAAACGGTCGTATTTTATCCCGCTCTTATCAATGTCATCTACATGTGTAAATAATGTGTTTCGCGGTCAATTTAAACTGCCTGCAACTGCTTAATTCAATTGTCTGTTTCATCTAATTAAGCAAGCCAATATTTGTATCCGATATTATATGCAAAAATTTTAAGTGCATAGTGTGAAATGTGTTAAAAATGGACATTTTTTCAACAAGTAAATTTCGTCTGATGGCAGCTGATATAAATCTGGAAGCAGTCATAAATGTTATGCTACAACATGGTACTTATATTTTGCAGCCACCTGTGTTACACACGGAAACGTTCCCTTATAAATTAAGTAGAAAAATCAACCTCTATCGTTTCATCCAATCATCAAGTCGTGATAGTATAATGCAATATAAACCTAAAAATGTCAGTGCTTTGAAATTTTTAAACTAAATCTTGTCTACGTCAGTGGGAAAGGTTGTGATAATGGGTGCCACATCTCGCTCAAAATTACAAAGTATTTGTGATAATTTGCAGGAATTATTCCCCCACCTTTTTTCTTTCACATTCTAAGTTTACTACAAATCATGTATATGCCATATATTTATAATCATATAAACAATGTGACGATAAGTTGTTATACATATTCACGACTGATTGAAAATATGAACCAGAGTCTAAATATCTGTTTCACTATTATTATTTTCAAATTTTGTCAACATATCAACTACATTACTACAACCCTATTTTCAACAATTTTAAATAGTGTATCAGAACCTATAAACAATAATGATTGTGAATTAATTTGAAACTTAGACAATGATGAGTTCAAGTCTACAAATCTGTGTAACTATTATTATTTATAGTTTTATTAAAGTATTGGAGAACCCCTATTTCAAAGTTTTATCATACCAAATAATATACGAGAATGGACGCCCAATTCGGAGAATGTTTGAAAAAGGACGACAAATTGTTTTAGTAGTTATAAGCGGTTTTATCCTACTGCTGAAAAGTGTCGTATTTGCATTGGCCATTCGCTCAGCAAATCGTTTATGCAGCAGTGATTGGTTAATGTCATTACCTCTCACCTCTTCCCCTCAATATTTTCTTATAAACAATACCACATTCTCATCTTTGGTCATTACAAACTCAACATGGATGAAGTGAAGACATCTAGATGGTTCCAACTCCTAGATATTGTATCAACCAGACTCTTGCGTGACAAGTCTAATCGCAATAATAATAATATTAAAATTGCTTTATTTCCTGTAAAATGTGACATTTTAAATAGGAAGGTTACAGAAACAGAGTGATATGAACATGTAC
>JAUZNC010058879.1:0-10785 GCA_034780395.1 Vannuccia rotundouncinata
ATGCAACATACTTTAGTATAGAAATATTTTAGATGTCCAATCTAGTTCTATATATAATATACAATATCTATGAGGTTTAGATATATAAAATATATATTAAAACAGTTTCTAGTTTTTTAGCATAGAATGAGGGTTCTAGTCCTTCAATCTATAAGATAAGGTAAGATGAGACTTTATTGCCAAGAATTGGAATTATAACAGAAAAATATAAACAAAAACATATTGATATAAGTATACACATACAAGATCAAAATACCTGCCTATACTCTATTGTCCAGCAGGTAAACATTCTATATTCTTAATACCGGACTCACTGTATATTATGCTTTTATATAAAACTCGAAAATAGGATATATTACTCTATCAACAATAACACGTTATATAACATAACTTTGGCTTTGGTTATGAAACGTAATTTTCTTTATTTAACAAGATTTTTCAGCCATAAGTTTCTGCGCTAAAAATAAATATATTAAATTATACATTTATTTTAAATACAAATTCATATTTTATTTAACTATTTAAACATTTATTTAATTTATATCAAAATCTATCAAAATTCTATTTCAATAATTATGAAATCTTAAAAAACAAAATATGCTGTAGAACATAAATAATTTGTCTGTCTAAATGTAATTAATAAGAATTTCCTAATGCTTTAATAGAAATAATATCATTAGCCATATTAATTAAATTAAGACAATATGTACGAAATATGTTTAGTCGTGCAGATGCTATTAAGTCATTTCTGTCTTCGTTGCATAATTGAGTATTCTTATTCACTGCGAAATATATGTCGGATTTTCTAATAAAATTAGGAAATTTAGCACATTTTTCTCATACTGATAGCCATTACATGAATCAGTTATTTGTGTCATTCCTCATGTAGATATTTGTGTAATGTCTATGATATACTAGGTGGATTGGAAAATACTCTATCAGTCTTATAACATCAGTCTTATAAAATTCTCAGTATTCAAAATACAAACGCCTAAAATAGCTTATGGTAAATAAGGGAAAGTCCCCATTTCAAATCGACGTCTGGGGGTGCGTGGTGTTGGCCCATCAACTTCTTTGATTTATCCTGATCTTGTGGACGTGTTTTGCTCCCAGAAAAATTGATGAAGGATCCTCTGTTATTCTAGATAATTATGCAACAGGAACAATCTCACATTCTAACTGAAATATTTATCAATTAAATCATGCTAACAGAAAATATTTATCGATTAAACCATGCTAACAGAAAATATTTATCGATTAAACCATGCTGACTGAAAATATTTATCGATTAAACCATGCTGACAGAAAATATTTATCGATTAAACCATGCTGACTGAAAATATTTATCGATTAAACAATGCTGACTGAAAATATTTATCGATTAAACAATGCTGACTGAAAATATTTATCGATTAAGCATCTATCATAGACATATCTATACTTTTATACATATCTATAGACATATCTAAACTTTTTATAATATATTTATAATGTAATGTCTATGGTATCTATAATGTCTATTTTAATAATTGAAGATCGTCTTAAACAAAATGTGTAGATTTTCTTAATTAATTATTAGGGTTTTCCGAAAAGATTACCATTTTTCTAATCACATATTTCAGTTTTGAAAAACCTAACTTTCATAATAACATTCACAAAAACAAATAATTAATAAAATAGCACCTATTACGTTATGTATTTATTAAATATTAATCGCCTAGAGTTGTTTGATAAACGATCTTTAGGATTCATTGAGGTAGCTGAGTTATATTCATTTACTTATAAAAATTACGTACATATATTAAAAAAGGGATCAATTTTCTTGCATTGCAGGGTAACATTCACCGCGCTCCTTGTGCTGTTTCTTCCTGCATATCAGGCTGAAGCTCCCGTTGAAATTGACGATGAGAGATTAATGACGGTTTCAGACGATCAGGAAATCCTTCCAGACAATGAAGAAAATTCCAGAATTGATCAGATTGGCTTACCGATAGAAGTACCACACGTAATAAAAATCTTAATATTATCTTAAAACAGTTATAACAGTAGTATGGAAGGTGGATCTCTGTGACATAAATCTGATTGGTCTGGAGGGGGGCCTCTCGACCAATCAGATTCGAGTAAAAGCTCTCGACCAATCAGATTTGTGTCAGAGATCCACCTTCCATACTACTTATAACTTGTTGCGCAACACAATTAGAGTTTGTTGACACAACACTGTAGCTTGAAACTGTTTTAATATATATACTAATTTTTGCTATCTAGAAAATTATGATGACGAAACAAAAAGAATTCAAAATAGGATAAGAGGCATCGACAAATAAATTTAGTTTTTCTTAGTGGAATTGGGCCGTTAAGGTACAGTCTCCCATTTACGGCCAATATATTAAAAGTTAGCATATAACAACGTTTTTGTGACAGTAAAAAAGTGTTATTATTCACCCAGGACGTGATTCTATTTTTAGAATCAGTAGAATCTGATTGGCTAATATTTTATGCACGTTTCCTATACAAAAAATTGTTTTTTTAAAAGAAGTTCTAGCACAGGTCACTTAGTGTGACCATCTTTTGCCCAAAGTCCGCTAAGAAAGACGAAATTTGTTTGTCAAGGCCACCTAAATATGCTTCATACTCAACATATATGTTTGAGCTTTTCACTTGTTCAATTATTTCTATTCTTTTAGTTATATTCTCAAAATCCAGAATTAGTTCGTAAACCTTTCCGGATTGTGAAAAGATCGCGGTTTCTCAACGATCGAGGATTCACGATATTTCTCGGTGTTCCTGGGCTGGATCGGTTGAGTCTGGGGAGTTTTCGAGTCACTGGAGGTAGTCATGCGGCCAATATTCGCTACCAACTCTTTAAATATGGTCGAAAGCGGAACAGAAACTCATAATTTCAATTTTTTAGAATCTTTCTTGAATATGATGTGTATAGAATTATACTTTGATCTTTATATATTCAAAATATGTGTCTGTCTGTCAATTCTTTAATAAAATAATGATATTTAACCATGAATAACTGTGTTATTCTACTTGGTTTTGTATATTTAGAATTTAAATCCCCAAAATTAAAATTCAACGTAAATAATTTCATTGAATGACGTTGTGAATAAATAAATATTTTATTATATCGATTTTTTAGACTCTTACAATAATTATAACTATATCTGCAATCTAAAATTAAATGCTTAGGCGTCGTGTTAAGCAAAAACTTAAAATTGAAGTAATCTGCCTATAACTTCAAATTAACTAATAAAAATTAAAATTGTTTGCACAACACGCTGCCTAAGATTATTTTAGAGATTGCAAGTCTAGTAAAAGAATAGATATAGAAAGTCTAGCTAATGTATAAATCGATTTTACAAATACTTTTGAGGAAGATAAATTCCATTATGCTGAGAGTTATTACCATTATTATATGTGGATCACACTTCTTTAAATTGCTTACCCATTTTAACTATAAATTCGAAGTACCACTACTAGAGGGTCAAGTAGTATATGAAATATAACTCAATAATTCAACTTGCGAAATCAATTTCAAATAGAATATTTTGTAAAATCAGATAGTTCATCAATACTATTTTGTAATTGTTAGGTTGGTATGAAAATGAAATTGGTTCATTATATTATGTTCCTGGTATCGTTACGTTATGTTATTGTTGTATTTAAAAAGCAATGAATCTGCAATTATATCTTTGAGAAACCGATATTAATTAAACTATATTGAATTATTTTAATATTACATTTTTGACATATTATAGTAAAATAATTAACTATGTATTGGTGGTCAGTATATATTTTAAGCGTATTAATAGCCAAACATCTAGAAGTAATATAGAAAAGGAGAAATCATGGAAATTGGACACCCATCCAATCTTATAAGAGAAACTACAAAAAGTAAAATGTTTGACAAAAGAATCAAAAGAGAAATAAACCGTTTTGCATTCGCGTAATATTAATTTCGATATTTAATTTGGACTCCATTATAAGGTTCGATTAAAAGTGCTCAATATACACAACAAAATACTAAGAACATCCAAATAGACAGTTGAGGACAAACATTTGTTAAATAATTATAAATAATTTATAACACTATCAATTCTAAAAAAGACAGAATCGGCATGCATTCATTATAAAATAGATTTAAATACGAGAAGGGAAAACGTTAAATATCTCAAAAGAAATAAATAAAAAGAAGGATCCATAATTATCTAACGCATATAAAATATCCTGCAAGTACCCAATCTCCATTTCTCTAGTTAAATCACGCGCATTATGACGATCTTAAAGGCATGTTGTATTTTCTTGTTTTTGTCAAGATGTCTAATGATAGTCGGATTGGAATTGCGATTGATGAAAGTAGAACATCGATTTTCGTTATTACCCAAAACAGGCAGAAAGCTGTATGTACTCAAACACGATGACACCAAGTTCAGTATTTCTTCGTACGCACCAATTCGCTTCGTGGACAACACGAGAATTATTTTCCCTGCTACTGTTAAAGGTCGTGGTGTTGAACTCTGTGTGTTTTCGATAAAAAAGAATGCAGGTCGGCCATCACTGTTAGTTTTGTGAATCCTGTTCTTATAACAATTTCATCGGTTTATACTCCACTCATAAATTTGTAAACATTTGTTATAAATAATATTTTAGATTACTTTTAAAAACTTTTATTTTAATAATAATATCGATCATAAATCATTTTTTAAATAATAAAAGGTACCAGATCTGGAGTCAACTTATGGAGATACTTCAGCATCATTTGTCTCGCAAATAATGGCATCTGCACCTCCAAGAATGTTTCAAGTTCACGTTTTGAAAAGAAGTCAAGGCAATTGCTTACTGATTCGAGCCGAGGAAAAATAAATCTATCGCAAATATTTACATCCGGAGAATAAGATTTTCTTAAGAATTCTCTTGCAGGAATACGGTAGTGGCATTTGAGGTATCTGGTCTTGCATTGTCGGGAATGTGCTGGATATTCACCATCGGCAGTGGTTGAGGCAGTGCTGCAAAGTGATTGCCCATATTACGAAGGAAGTTTATATAGACCTCTGAGTCAACAGTGTCATTGACAGCTTCAAACAAAAAAATATGTAATCGTAAATTAAGTCATTCGAATTGATAATATTTACAAAAAAATATTTTTAAAAATCTATTAAGAATGATTCTTTGTGAATAGAAATTACGAAAAAAAATTATCGACATGTTATTGTTTTAAATTATTTGTAAATAGAAACAAACGCCAGTTTTGAGTCACACATGGCTAATTAATTTTGAAGAAAATAAAATAACGAAAAACTAAAGAAATAAAATATAATTTTTCTTTACTTGTTTTGAGAATTTGTAATAATATTATAGGAATTTAGGGTTTCTATTGGTCTTGGTGCAAAAATCCATGAATTCTAAACTTTTGGAAAATCTTGGAATTTAGACCTATATATATGTCTTTAAATTTATGAAAATAAGTAAAAGTCATTATTATCAATTTGATGGTCCTGAGTTATATGGATAGATTTTATTTTTCATTTTTTGTTTTTATATTTCAGTAATTTAACCATAGACAAAATTTTTAATATCACATTACTTATTGTAGGCTTTACCTTTTGTTTTTGTTGCTTTGGTAGTGTAATATTTAAATATGTTATCTAAATATTAACATAGACATGTCCACAAATGGTCACCAACATATATTTATAAAATGAATACTTTACAATGAAAAGCTAAAATGTCATGCTAATATACAATTAAAAAAATCCAACCATGAATTACTGGGAATAAATTGTATGTGCTGAAAATGAATAGAAAGTGTATAGAAAGCTGTATTTTATCTTCATAAAAGACATTCATAATGTATGTTTGTCTAAAGATTTAGTATATTAATGATTTTTGTGATTTTAATGTGTTTTAAGTTGTAATATTTCCATTTATAAAAATATGGAAATATTGGATAATAAAATCAATAAAATGCTTTAAACCAACTTATTTCTAGACCCAAGACCTAGCTGAGCCAGGTCTACCTCACCTTTAACACAGTGTTTGTGTTAAATTAAAATTTATTGCAGGTCTGAATAGTCTAAAATCATTTTTGGCAAATAAAATTTGTTTTTAAATGTTAAAATTTTTAACGCAATTCAACAACCATTACTGAGAGTTCCTAGAAATGCAGGACATGCATTTATGTTTTTTTGGTTTATATGGCCAAACCCATAGCCATACCAGCAGCTTCTTCATGGTCTAAGTGTGTTTTTCATTATCAGTTCAGGGAGGTGTATGTTTACAGCTGCTGGAAAGACTAGGTTCAGCTTAAGCATTGCTTTTATGAACATGACTTTAAAATTGAATGAAAAAAGTTATTTATCTTGCTAATAAAACAAGTTGTGTTTCAGAAATAAGAAATGTGTACCCAATCATGTGAATGTTGATATTAGGTACTATGATAGAAATTCTACAAATAAATAAGCACCAATATAATACTAAATGAATTACATTTGATAAATTCAAAAAAACAATCATGCAACTGTTACATAATCATAGTCTAAATACAAAATAGTCTAAAATAGTCTAAAATCATTTTTGGCAAATAAAATTTGTTTTTAAATGTTAAAATTTTTAACGCAATTCAACAACCATTACTGAGAGTTCCTAGAAATGCAGGACATGCATTTATGTTTTTTTGGTTTATATGGCCAAACCCATAGCCATACCAGCAGCTTCTTCATGGTCTAAGTGTGTTTTTCATTATCAGTTCAGGGAGGTGTATGTTTACAGCTGCTGGAAAGACTAGGTTCAGCTTAAGCATTGCTTTTATGAACATGACTTTAAAATTGAATGAAAAAAGTTATTTATCTTGCTAATAAAACAAGTTGTGTTTCAGAAATAAGAAATGTGTACCCAATCATGTGAATGTTGATATTAGGTACTATGATAGAAATTCTACAAATAAATAAGCACCAATATAATACTAAATGAATTACATTTGATAAATTCAAAAAAACAATCATGCAACTGTTACATAATCATATAGTGTACTTATCACTATTATTTGATAAGAAGTAATATAATTATGGTCTGTTGTAATCTTATACCAACTGTTTGTTATCAATGATATACATAATTCAGGAAAGCTATATATGTAAGACTTTGCAAAACCACTATATATACCAGGCAAGCAAACAAATTTTAGCTGTTATTTTATATGCACTGAACATATTAGGGTATGGGCTCATACAATTTATACATAATATATCTGAGATGGTTGGCATAAATGTGCTGGATTTTTTTAAAATAATTACTAAAACTTATCAAAGGGTCATTTTTCTACAAATTTTATTTTTAATTGTATAAAATTGAACATTAAAATAAGATTTTTATTCTATTCTTTTTCCATTGGAATAACAATAAATCTAAAACATGAACATTTCATATATTTCTATATTACAATTGTATAAAGACTTCTGGCGGTGAACTATTATAATTATCCATATTACTTCTATTCTTATATTTTTATATTAATAAATTAAATAAATGAATAAAGGGATTTAAATTCTGATTTCTACAGGGAGATTCATATGATATAGAACCAAAGGATTTAAATTGAATTACAAATATTGCACCAAATATGCTATCATACATGTTCAATATGATTTTCTTTGTCACAACATAGTATCTCTTGAAGCCATATACCAGTTTTAATGCACATACTTATAATCCTTTTATTTTATTTTTAATGAACCACCCTGTATGTTTTATTATTGTTTGATTTTTGTTTGGTAAGTTAATTTGTACTATTAGCATATTATTAGTATTTCAAACTGGATTAAACATTTAGTTATATCCAAAGAAAAAAGTTAATACTAAAATCTTACATCAGAATTTGTAGTTTTATGCAAAAATTTATAATTCCTAAAACTATAATTTTTAGGCACTATGTTATTCTTGTTACTATGTCACTATGAAAATAATCCAAAATAGACTTGAAGTATACATGAAGCAAGAAATTTCTCAAGAACAAGTAGGATTTAGGAGAAACAGGGGTACTAGAGACCATATTGCTAACACAAGATGGATCATGGAAAAAGCAAGAGAATATTATCAAAAAGTTACACCTCAATTAGTAGTGTTGATACTGGAAGTTGTGACATCCAAAGGTTTTATCTGTGAAGATTCTGCCAGTCAGTTTTTTAAAACAATGTTTCCAGACTTGCCAATCACTTCTAATATGACTGTGGATCAATGAAAATTAGTAAAATAATTCTAGTAAATTTGGTTATTTTTTAATTTTAGTCAATAGTACTCAGTAACTAGTATTTATTTTTTTCTTCTATTTTCTGCTATTTTCGAAATTCTTGATTGGAATTTTAAAATGGGCTGTGGCAACACTTGTATATGTTCCTATGTTCTTTTGTAAAAGTTAAATACAAAAATATTTTGTAAAATTTAAAATTTGTAACAAAATCTTAAATTTGTCCCATTTTCATGCAATATTTTGCTTGTCTTTTTAGATTATACACTTTTAATTGAACATGGTATGTACATTCTGTGAAATTTTAAATTAATTAAATATGCTTTTGCTGTAAGGCTCAGAGTGGCCACCCATCCTCGAAATTCAAAAATATCTGGAATGTCCTCGAAATTTGCATTGTGTCCTCATTTTTAAAAATTATTATTCATTTTTTATCAATTTTTAAATGTTAATGTTTTGATGTTTAAATGTAAATCTATCTATTTTATATTACAGGTGCAAAATATGACCTCAATTTTTTTGCTCTGCTTGCTCATGAGGTGTCCCAGGGGTTTAATAGATTTTCCTGAAATTATTTTAAATTAAACTAAAGGTGCACACAAACAATATATTGCTAATCTTGATAAGAAAAATTATGTGAAGGTGTCAAAGCTCAGTCATGAAGAAATCTTAAAAAGTGAAAGTCCCAAGCTCTGATAGAGTGGAAAGAAATGAAGTTGAGGGCAACTGCAGCACTGGAGGCAGCAACAAAACAACACAAGCTTTTACAAGAAGGACTGTTCCAGAAACATCTTCACAATATAAACATTTATATGCGGTGTTAACAATATCTCCATTAATTAATAAAAATATGTCTTATAGTATACCTATTCAAATTAAAATTTGTTATATTTTGAAAAATTGTTTGTCTTGACTATAGTATTTATAACATTTTATGTCCTCGAAAATTTTATCAAAAAATGATCTGTCCTCGAATTTTATGGAGCAAAAATAGTGGCCACCCTGATTCGGCTGATGCTCTACAATTCTATCAATTCATTTGATATATTATTAATGTTGATCTTTAATAAAATCTTTATTGAATGATTTCAATTAGACAATATGTTGGACAAAAAACAATACATTTGATTTCTGTTAATCTGAATGACTATAACTTTGAGTCTTAGAAAAAAGGTTCATTAAATTAATATTGTTGGTAATTTTGAAAGTAGATATAGATATTATGGACGAAAAATTGAATGTGTCATAATGTGACAAGTGGCAGACCATCCCTGCTTGTGTTATTTTATCAATACATATTTTAATTAATCATGTTGTTTTGACCCATCTTTCGCTAAAGTTAATTTATCCCATTCACCTCAGATAAAGCAAGCCTACCATGGTTCTATTATTTATATATATTATTCATTCTCATCTAATTTTCCTACTGGTAATCCTTTGTATAACAAGCTTCATTTAACATAAAATTAAAAGTACGCATTACATCTTATTCTAAATTAGTTTTTTTTTCTGAAGTGTCGTTGACAAACTGTTGTATGTAAAAAATATGATTTTAATTACAGATGTCAAGTTCGGAGTCGGAGGAAGAACAGCAACAGACAAAAAGAATGAAGTCTCTTCCAGACAAAAAGAAAAGGAAAATGCCAACAGACGATTTTGATCAAAAGAAAAGGAAGAAACCGAAAACTCAGCCAAAAGAAATTGACTCTGAAGAGGAAACCACGGAGAAGAAAGTGAAGCACAAGACAGCTTCTAATGATGTTGATCAAGGGAAAACATTGTTCATCAGGTTGGTTGGTAATTTGCATAATTCCATTATGGATCAAGAAAATGAACATTTGAGTTTGCACAGTTTCAAATATACAAGTGGTCTAAAGATATCTTTATCAATAATAAAATATTTTGACATAATAATATGTATGTATTTACATATCGCTCCAAAATGATATACATTAATTGATTTGCATAAGTTGTTTGTCAAACATTAAATGAAGTTATTCTCTTCATCAGAAATCTGAGTTTCGCAATTAGCGAAGAAGAATTAAAGGACAAATTCTTGAGTTATGGGTCAATAGTCTACGCGAAAATAGTGAAGGATCCACGAACACAGCACTCAAGGGGAATGGGTTTCGTCAAGTTTGAGGAGAAAGAAGACGCTGACTTTGTGCTCTTAAGATCTACAAAACCCGAAGTATGTTTTAACCGATGTCATAGTGTGGTGTGCTTCATCTTCAACTGGTGGATTTCTTCTTGATTTGTGATTTTACAGAATGATGAAGAGTTTACCCTTGACAAGAGGCGCATCAATTTAACCTTAGCTGTATCCCCGGAAAGGGTTAAGACCTTCACCGGGAAAGAGAAATCAAGAGAGGAGAAGAGAGAAGGAAGAAATCTTCATCTTGCCAGAGTTGGGAGTATGTTTAGTGGATTTGAGTAGAAATCATAGAGATATTACTATATTATACATTATATAGAGAGGAAATCATAGAGATATAACTGTACTATACATTATATAGAGAGGAAATCACAGAGATATA
>JAUZNC010058880.1:0-10784 GCA_034780395.1 Vannuccia rotundouncinata
GTGTTACTTTTCCGCAGGAAGGTTGCGTACTAAGCGGTCGAGCGATGCCGTCATGAATTGGTAGGAATCGCAAAAAGGACTCCTACATCTATGTTTATTTATAGGAGAATATCGAGGTTCTGCTTGTTAAAAGTGAAATGGAAAAATGAGACTGCGCAATAATTTTCTGCCAATATTTTCCCACAATTTTCAAAATTACGACAATCACATTATCTGTGCCGAAGCTATTCTCCTATAAATAAACATAGATGTAGGAGTTATAAATAATATATTGGTTTATGTATGAGTCAAATATTAATATATGCTTACCGGTCAAATGATCATGTTCTTTAACCTTCTTCCCCTGCTTCGTCTTATCTGTCTCGTCGAACTGGCGAGCGCAGATGTAGCAATTGTTGAAAGCTTTATGCTCCTTCTTTTAGTTGTTGACATTAGACAGGGCTGGTGCGCGTTGATCTTGTTCCAGTCGACGATTTCTGTAACGATTTCATGGCTTTGTGCACACAATTTTTTCCAACAAATACTCGGAAATCGCCAGGTAGTGGTGTCCAGGACGAGGTACCAGAAGAAAAGAGGTACCTGCTCGATGAATTCTTTCAGAACCTGTTATTGTCCTACTCCTCCTTCTAGATAGCTCTCGATATCAGCATAGATGATATACGAAAGTCGCTGGATAGCCTGCCACTTACTGAATTCATGTGATTGTTTCTCAACACTAGGAACCAGAGTCTCGGGACGACCACTATAGCAGAACTTGTTTAAAAGGTTGCAGGCAGCGTTCTCAGTGTTTATATCCGTGGCAAGATTGGGTCGTGTCTAAGTAGAAATTAAGAAGTCTGTTGAGATTGAATACTCCCACATAGTGAGCTGGCTTGTCTCCAACTTGAACAGTGAGAATGTGGAGACACATCAGGGTCTATAGTGCGGAGATAGCCTGAACATCGAAGCATGCGAACTGGGTGAGTTTCATTGTCATCTTGCCACTCCAACAAGTTTATATAAAGTCCCCGATTGAGGCGTTCAAACAGAGAAATGTCGTGAGCGGTGATGGGGAAAGAAAGATTTCCAAAGTCAATATCTTTAAAGTAGCTACTATATATAGATTTCCGTCCTCAGTGAGCGCCGTCAACGAAATCATAATAAAATACAGACAAAACAGCATACATAAAGCAGTCTCTTGAATTGTCGCCATTATTAACATTCACTACTGCTCTCTTTGCCTTGAGACGGGGTGGGAGATCCGTATAACAATGTCCGCGACGTCTAGGCACTGAGTGGTAACGAGTTATGCGTAGTTCAAAAAACTCGACTGTCTCGATTAACCAGTGGCTGCCGTTTTGAACGAAATCATCCAGGGGGTGGGGGGGTAATCCTCTCGACCAATCAGAAGCCAGTAAGTGTGGTTTGGATATAATCCTTTCCTACTATTTTATTTCTATTTTATATGGTTATAATTAACACACATATATAGCATTAACCTAATATATATTTGGTATATCATTTGGTACGTATAATATATATTTATATACACGTAAATGATTACTTTATGGAAAAAATCATCAATAATTAGTTTTTTCAAATGTATTTGTATGTAATTCGGTAATTGTATGCATAAAAATTATATGTCTACGATCGAGTGTGTTAATATATAAATTATGCGAGAACAAACAAATTTGTTATTTATATATTTATTGAAATGACACAATTTTATATTCCCAGAACAATAGTTCAATTATGTATTCATTTAGCAAAAGTATTTTACATAAGCGTTTCAATTTCAATTAATCATATTTACCGTGCTTTGTATACAAATTATAACAATAAAAAAATTGATTTTAATTTTAATTAATTCATTTACCAATTCGAACAATTCTTACCTTAATTATTTAATTGCTTCGTAATTACTGGCTTTAATATGTTTATACTGTTGTTATTGACAATACACAATATAGGTTTTCTATTTTAAATCGTAACTAGTATCTTATGAATTGTAAATACTTCAAATAAAAAAATATATATATTAAATTTTATTTTAATATAGTATTTTCATTTAAATAGTATTAGTCCATGGGTCAGTAACCAAAACCCTCCCCCCCCCCTCCCCCTGGGGAATTTGTTAGTTTATGATTTTTATATAAACTATATGATAATTAATAATAAAATTTTGGTATGTTAGCTTTTTTTTAAATTTTACAAGAGTCTAGTGGAGACTTTTCTGATTTCCCATATTAAAGAATAGGAACATTTCTATGATTTTGTCCCAATTTTCGTGAAAATTTACATTTTAAATTGTTGTATATCATTTCGTTCACCGAAGTGTTTTCGACATATTGCAAGCAAAATTAGATGGATAAGTTATACTATTTACTTTCTAGAAGCATTGGAATATGTGTTCTCAAGCCTATTTTAGGCATATTTTAGTTAAAATAGGCTTGAGATTTTTTATTATATTTAGATTTTTCTAGAAAATATATAGTATGACTTATCCATCTAATTTTACCTGTAATATGTCGAAAACACTTCGGTGAACGAAATGATATGCAACAATTCATTCAAAAATATAAATAATAGTTATATTTTCTCTAAAATGTCAACTTTCACGAAAATTGGGATAAAATCATAGAAATGTTCCTATTCTTTAATATGGGAAATCAGAAAATATCTCCACGCTGGACTCGTGTAGAATTTTAAAAAAAGGCTAACAAGTGAAATTCGATAATTTATACCATAATATTTCAGAAAAACACAACTATTAAAATTCCCCAATAGAGTGGAGGGGGGGTTCTGGTGGCCCATGGACTATATTGATTATAAATATTACTTTGCCTATATTTTATTTATACTCTGTGTACAAATATCACCTGCCTTATTCTAGAGATTGTTATATGCTTTAAATCTGCTGAGGGAGAACAAATGACTCAAAGGTAGAAATTGAAAAGCATTATGCAGTTGCGGATCCAGGATTTCCGGAGCGGGGTTTCATAATGTTATGGGAGGCATAAAAAATTAAAACTTTAAGTGTGTACTTTTCCGAAATTTTATATATAAAATAATGAAGTAACAAATGATATACTCATGATAACATTAACAACCAATTAGAAAAACATACATGACAGCGTAGATGGCACAATATTAGCATAAGTGTGAATATGTTACGTAGGTACTTATAATTGGTATAATTTTTGGAAATATGTGTATTTTTTGGAAATAATTGTAATTTGTATTTTTGGGGATAAAGTTAGTTTTTTTTGGTAAATTTAGATTCACATAGTACACGTAAATCGTTCGCAAAATTTTATTATTAGCTGTATTGAGTAATGCTACACTGAAATTTTGGGGACCACGTCTTAAATTTTGAGATATTTCCTGCAAATTGATTGATTTCTTAGGTGATCTTTTTTGTCTGTAATCACTTAACTATGTCTGCTACCGAATTGGTCCGCATTTTGCTGCCATGACAGTACGTCATTACACATAGTCTTAAAGACTATGCAAAATGACGATAACATCAATGCCTTCTGGGATCTTGTCATCATTTTCAACAAAAGGTAGAAGTGTATAGTGAGAAAAAAGGATTCCAATGGCATGACTAAGAAAAAGATTCCCTGTCGTCTGAATGATGCGTACTGGACCAACATAATTTCGTAATTGTATTTTAAATGTTTATATTTTAATGTATATATTTATACGCTGACGACTCTTACTAACTTGCATCCATGTTTGGTATTTCTTTCATTTAAATGAATAGTATACAATAACAATTCTAAATATAAATATAATGATTACAACAATAAGCAAACTCTACATATAACTTTTCATTTACTAATTGTTTCATGATATATTTCAATTAATAAATGACTAAATAATTACTATACTATAAGAAACATAACGTCTTATCTTTTCATAATACAAATGTTAAAAATGTTTCAGTGTTTCTCTAATCCAAAAAATATTTTTTTCAGTCTGAAATATTTTATTTGCATTGTAAAGTACTTTTTTGATAAAATAAAAAAAGAAATTCAGTATAAATTAATAGTTGCAGATATTATTATGTAACTCCTATTTGAAGCCAGTTATAGGCTTTTAATGTACTAATTTAATCATTTTATTTTGTAGATAATACTGTGTGCGCAATTTTAATTGCATCTTTTCAGTGATAGTCTCCTGTTAAAATATTAACATATTAGTCCAATTTTCAGAAAACAGTGATTAATTTTCTTTTCAATTTATAATATATATCTCTTCTTTCTAAAACATATTTTATTATTGACATTAGCCATTATAAAATTTAATGTCACATATTAAATCTTTGTGTTTAATTTGTCTCAATTAAACAAATTTCACACATAATAAAATAATTTTCAAAATTTTTGTTGTTTAGTAGTTATTTTTTAATGTATTTTAGACAAAATATCAATCAAAAGTAAATATCATTTATGATCTTATGATATGAGTGTATATATATATGTTCACAAGGTTTCCTTAAAATTGAAAGACAAACTGTGATTCTGGGCTTGTCCTTTATCCCTATATTAAGTTGAAGAATTTAATTTACTATTTGTATGATATTTCATATGTGATAAGGAAAGAAACACTCAGTTCTATTAATTTGTGTCCACACTATAGCCTGTAGGCTATTTATAGGCTGATTGCTAGCTGAGTCCAATTAATTTTTGTAAATAATAATAATTATATTGGTGTTTAGTTTATGAATTGTATATTATCATAACTTATATGGGGCTGTTTAAGTATTATATAAATGCTATTTTGGATCAATTTGAACTTATATACTATCCCTATATAACTATACACTGTATAATATTTTAAGATACACTCATTATATATGCATTATATAATATAACCCAGGGTAGCCACCCATCCTTGAAATTCACGGACACCTCAAAAATCATGGAATTTTGACAAACATCTTCAAATGTCCTCAGATTCTAAAAAATGTCCTCAAATATTTGGCCTCTGGTCTGTTAAAAAAATGGTTGTACATATTAATGTTAAAATTAATTGTTACCCAAAAAAATGTTGTGCTCCACACAAATTTATTTAGTTATATGACTATCTATTTTATATTACAGGTGCGATGCAATGACTAATATTTATTATTGTATTACAAAAAATATCCTCAACATTTTTTCACACTGCTCATAAGTGACAATATAATCACTCATGAGCTGTCCCAGGGGTTTTATAGATTTTCCTGAAATTATTTTTAATTAAACTAAAGGTGTACACAAGCAATATGTTACTAATCTTGAGGAGAAACAATCTGCCTTCGGCGCCTCCAAAACCTCCACAAAAATTGTAAAGGAATGCTGAAGAATTTATGAGTTTTGGTTAAAAAACATGCCAAAAAATGGAAGCAAACATTACAAACAAATGCTAAAAAATTTTCTTCAATAAAGAATATTTTACTAGACTGTGCTTGCATGAATTCAAATAAAAACGCCTAAGCTCTGATAGAGGTGAAACAAATGGAAATAAAGGCAATTGTGGCACTGGAAGCAACAATAAAACAATGCAAGCTTATCCAAGAGGGACATAAACATTTATATGCTGTGTTAACATTATCTCCATTAATTAATAAAATTATATCCTATAGGATACCTATAATTGTACATTATATTAGTTCTGATATATTAATGTGTCTTATCACCAGCATATTCAAATTAAAATTTATAAAATTTTGAAAAATTGTTTGTCCTTACTATAGTTTTTATGACATTTTAAGTGGGTTGAAAACCCCCCCAGTTGAGTTTTTTTGGGTTATTCAAAACAAGCCGAGTTTTTTTGAAAAACTTCTGGTGCATTTATTTTTACATTTCAACTTGAGGTGTGTTATTTTGCAACCTGGATGGGGACATGTTTTTTTTTATAAAACATGACTACATGTTTTATATTTTATAGTTAAAAGGTTATATCAAATTTAATATTTTTGATCTAAACACTATTATGATTAATATTTTTAACATTTGCACTTTGTGGAGAACATATAGAACTGTAATTTGTCAATTTTATTATTGTTCATGAAAAGTAAAAAAAATGTGCTATTTTGACACTTGATTTTCATTGGTGGGTTACTATAATTTGTTGGTAATTTAAGTTAATTTTTAGATATTATTTCAGAGAAAATTAATTTAGATTTTTTGTTCAAGATAAAAATTATTCTTGCATACTGAAAATATTGATCTGTTTTAGGTGGGTCATCACATATAGAATTGTATTTTTCATAGTAATAATCCTTTTGAAGAATACAATGCTGAAAATTGTTGTGTTAGGTTTTGCTTCACAAAAGAGACTATTCAAGATTTCTTTCAATTGCTTGCAATTCTTTCAATGTTATCTTGCAAAACTACTTACACCTATTCAACAGTTATGTGTCAGTTTGGGCTTTTTTTCTTGTTGGTGGTTCCTACCAATGTATTATGGGGGATACAAGTGGCCTCCACAAGTTGACATTATCAAGGTGTATACATAGATAGAGTGTCACATATCATTATTTGAAATCTCAAAGGATGATATGTTAAATATGATCTGTATTAAATATCTAATGTTTAATAGGAATTTTTAAATAACATTATAAATTGGTAAATAGTTGATGTATTTTATGTAAATTTTCTTGCAATGTGCTATTCATTCTTCAAACAATTGTAATACAATATATATTATATTGAAATGTTTAATTTCTTTAATTAGTGGTTATTAAATACACTCCCATATTTAATTTTAATGTGAACAAATAATGTAACTAATTTAACATATATTTTTCTAAAAGTATTATAAAAGAACATACACAAACATAATATATAATGAAGCTAGGATTATTGCGTCACATGCTGATATGGTCTGTAAGCTATCTTCTGTGTATATATATATATATAGGAATTTTAAGTAAAGAGGGAACCAGGGGAATGTAACCGAATAAAATTACAAACCTAATATTATAAACATTTTGTTAAACATATATACTTACTACAATAAAACTAGGTTTGTTCATTATTGCATAACATGTCTGAGTGTGTGTTATCCTAATATGCTTATCTGATTATATATTATGCCAAGATGCATGCTAGCAGTCCTCTGATTGGCTTAGCTGATAATTAGCATAAAAACTACCCAGTTGCCAAAAACTTGTTTTGAGCAACCGAACAAACCAATGCATCTCTGGTTGGGTTTTTTGCAACCCGGTTTTGATCATGATCATGGAAAAAGCCTGACCTGAAACCTGCTTTGGGCAATCTACTGTTTATGTCCTCGAATTTATATTTAAAAAAATCTGTCTTTAAAGTTTTTAGAGCAAAAACAGTGGCCACCCTGGTAACCACTATAAACACCACCTCACATAAAATGCTTTTTTCTGAATTCAACAATATATATCTAAGTTTGAAGTAACTAATTGAAACCAAACATGAAATATTGAATATATATGTCTTGTGTAATAATAAGCCTCAGTGTATGCATTGATGAGCTGTGATTCTATTTTTTCACAGTGTAAAATAAAGAATGTGTGTCTAAACACACCCATACCACCCATAATGCACCATTTAGTCTAAACACCCTACACTCCTTTCAGAGTTATTTAATACAGGAAAATCATAATAATACATGGTTGGTTTGAATTTTTTAGTTGAAATATGGACCCCAGTAAATTTGTTAACAGTTTTGGACTAAACAACATACCAGGAGTAGAATGGCATAAATTAAAAAAAATCGTCATATTATGATGTCATAATTCAAAATGGTTGAAAAAATCAACTTTTGACTCAATTTATTTTTGAATAGTAGATTTTCAATGCATAATTATATTACTTACATAAATAAATAACAGCTCTACTTATCAAATATACATTTTAAACATCAATACCATTTTATAAAGAACAAAATATATCAAAATTCTCTTATTGTATGACATTATAGTTCAAAATGGCCCCAAAATCCACTTTTATCTCAATAAGTTTAATTTTCATTAAATCAACATCTGTATATTTTGTTATTAATCTACTATATTATAATGCATTGTAATCATGAAGTAAATTACATATTATACAATGATAGGGACATTTGAATAGTGAATAGGTAATTACTAGCAATATACAGTAATATAATATTAATGTTAATTGTAATAATAATATTGGACAAATGAACAGGTAAGTACAATTAGATGTGTTTACTGTTGTATTCCACAGCTGCTTTGAGTAGAGAGGCAGAAAACTGTGCGTGTTGTTTAGACAATTTGAATTTGATCCATGTTTTTTCAAAATCAGAATGCACAGACTCAGAAGCCTGTTCACTCCAATGACCAAGTGAAGAATTTTTTCTTTTGCAGAATTCAGGGACATGGTGGAACACTGCATGAATTTTTGGGGTAACAGAAATATTCAAATTGAGATAAGCATATCTGAAATTGATCAGATGGTCAAGGTAGCTAGCTATCTTTCAATTCAGATCCAAAACTTGAATGAACAACATGCAGCTTTAAGATAGTGGCAACCCTGTATTCAACTGATCTTAAATAACTGAAAGTTTACTGTAAGCCAGTATTAATATGTGTATCAATATGAATTAAATATATCAATCAATAAAATATGATATCAAGGAGGGCAGTCATACCATAACAATACATCCCCCCAATTTCAAAGAGGTCACACTTTGAACTTAATGATATAGGTATCACCCAATTGCATGTCTATAGCTCATAGATGCAGGGTTGACACTTTTCACAACAAGGTTATGATGGCTCATTTGGTGGTGAATAGGGTGGGGGTTCAACATGTTTCTTGGTGTGTTGTTTATTGGGGTTCAATGTGTTCCTCAATGTCTAGTTCGTGTTGTGGTGGATTCGATGACTGTTAAGTGGTTCTCAGATGTCTTAAACAATCTTGTATGAAGAGCCACTTCTATGCTTTTCATGAACTTTTCAAGATGATTGTTAATTAAGAATGAGTCATTAAGAGGCCTTTCAAATAAAAAAAATAATAACATGTTTTTAGATGTGTTTTGGTGGAGTTTTCTGGCACATAGAGAACATTTACCTAAATAATAGTGCTATGGTTAAAAGATCAAAAGATTTAATTAAATTTTTTTTCATTAACCCATTGACATTATGAGTAGTTTTATCTTAAACATAGCATCCTTATTGGTGGGTTCTTTCTCCTTCTCCTTCTCTAGGATACATTTATATAGTTTTAACCAGATACATATTCTTTTATGTCATAACATATAATATTACAAATTATGATAATTTATGTGCATAACATGCACTTTTAATAATTAAATACAGTGTTTCCATAAATCAAGGTTTGATGTTTCTTTTAAATCACAGTTTTCATATATTGCATCAATAATGTTAAAGTTTAATAATAAAATACATTTATATAATCAAATTATGTGAATATATTTCAAATTTTTACCTACCAATAACAACATGTAACAACATATATGTAGTTTTATATAGCATTAATTCAGGTAATTGTTATATATGTATATTAAGCTAGTAACCAAACTTCTCAATCATAAAGATGTATTAAATAGGCAAAATTACTGTACACTGACTATGTTGTTCACACTAGTAAGATAGAGTGTGGACCATGGATACATAGTAGTTGCATCTCTGTTATTTTCTACTTTAATGTTTTCTTCTTTTACCTGATTTGTTAGCCATGTTACATTCTCCTTTCAAACTGCATTTAGTAAATCACTGCAATATCTCACACTGCTCATACGCCCCGCCGCCGTCTGCAATCCCCCGTAGCCACCCACACCTCGCCCCGCCGCCGTCAGCAATCCCCCGTAGCCACCCACATCTCGCCCCGCCGCCACCAGCAATCCCCTGTGGCTACCCACACTATCGTCACTAAGGTATATAAAGTTATCTTTTCGTTGTCATCAATTAGCTTAAAATATATACCTACACATCATTAATGTCAAAACATGTACTTCGATAATTAAATACAGTTTATATAAATCAAGTTTTCAGATTAAACATCAAAAATGTCAAAGTTAAATAATAAAAATTTTAAATAACCCAATTCTGTGTTTCCATTATTTCTACACTTAGTCCTTACATTTAATTAACAGAACTTTTTGTTTTAAAACTGTTAAAGTAACATGTTTGAGTTTTATAATTTCATTATTTTCTTGTGCTTAGTACAGTCAGTATTCAGTCAAAAGATATTTTCAAATTTTTTTGGTTCTACAAAATTTTAAAATAATATTACTCACACTTAACAATAATCTGGCTATATGTTAATCTCTGAACTACTTGAAAATATTGGAACTTATCTAGTAAGAGAAATTACCATCCCTATTATTCCAAGTCGGAGAAATGACCACTGTCTTTTCATTTTCCTTTCTTCCCTCACCTAGTTTCAGTTCACCTTAATTTCAGTACAAATGGACGGTAACACAATACGACCAATTATATGGATGCTTCTGATATTCGCTTGTGCTGGACTATCCCATTGTAAATCATACAATTGCATTGTAAGTTTGAATTATTCTATTTTAATATAATTTATAATTATTTTTAGAAAACATCTACTAATACATAGTTATACTAAATGTTAATTAATTAATTTAATAATGTTAATATGTTTTAATATTCTTTTAATTCAAATACTCCTGTTTATACCTGGCTATTTTTATAAATTAATTCTTTGCAATTATATTTTTGGACTTTTTAAAAAATCAACTTGAAGGTCTAATGCTTTTTGGATTTGGTTACTTCCTACCTGTTTTGTTTATAGATATTTTAATAAGTTTTAAATGTGTTA
>JAUZNC010058881.1:0-10783 GCA_034780395.1 Vannuccia rotundouncinata
CCATGCAAAAATTCACACAATCTTGATCAGTTTTAGGCTCCAATTCACTAGCAAATGTTCAACCATATAGTTAACTAACTTCAATAAATAACATAACTCGCGACCACTTGAAATCATAAAACATGCACTAATCGTGTTCGCTAATTGACCATTTTCACTGCACTTATTAATAACACCTCTCCGCAAATCACAAACAATTTTTCAGAAGGAAATATTTGTGCAGTCGCTTGCATAACAAGTGCACGAAATAATCAATAAATGGTATCTTGATGATATCGATATTCTTATTTTTGCGAGAGCTAATTCTGCTCTAAAACATGAATAATATCAGAGAGAACCCCTTTCTTATAATCTAACTCATGTGCACATATCTACAACAGTATTGCTATTATCGAGCTCTTAAAAGAGAAAGTGGTGCAATGCGGGGTTCTCTAAAGCGTCGCGTCGGTGAACGAAGGATATGGAAGATATATACCGTGTGAGAGTGACGTTTATTTCCGCACAGATAAAGCATTTTAGAAAATATTTTCGTCTAGAATAAATAGGCAGTGTTATTGTATAATAACCTCTCATATTAATATTTTAAGTGAAATATAATTATTTCTTAATGTTACAGAAAGATTTGGGGCGTTTTCATGTTCAGTCATGCCTCTGGTAGACACGGTGGAAATATCGTGGTTTTAGTTTCATATATTGTTAAATATGTCAAAATAATCCTTTACCAACGAACAGAATGTATTAATTGGCATAATAGAACGTGTTTTAATGCAACGATTAATTATTAGAAAGACACGTACCTGAACAGATTCACAGTTAGTTAAATATTCACTTTTATTTATATAAATTTGAATAACAAAAATTATGGCTTTACTTATCTAAATTCGGATAAAAAAAATAAAAATTATATCGAGTAGCATATTTAAATGTATAAACACTTCAAGAATTATATAATTTTTTGTGAATTTTTTTCAATAAAAATTTTAATTTCACACAAAAATATTTATACTGCACAATTCTTTTATTTACTTAAAATTACAGCATAATATTTGCTTAGTTTGCATTTTAATCAAATATTTAAATATACGATTACAGTCCCAACTAATAAGAACTGACTAATTTAGTTACATTTCTGCTAGCTGTTAGCTGCTACGAAAATCCTACACGTGGAAGCGAGCGAGGTGATAAACCAATGAAATGTTTAATATATTAAGTTTTATCATAAACTACGGTTGTTTATCCAAAAGATAGGGAATTGGGTGTTATATAGACATGATTATTAGAAATAAATAGGTATAGACATCAGCTTATCTAGAAATATTATTTACTAAATTTTAGAAAGAATAATAACAGAAGCCCTTGAAAGAATCTGGTTTCATACCAAATGGTTCGCATACTTTATTCAAATACAACAAGGACATTCGTGTCGAGCGATGTCATGATTTTCTAGAATCTTTGGCATCCAGATTGGCAAAATCAATTAGTATCTGTAGACGTGAAGTTGTTGTACTGTAGAAATCTTCCTGCTGCCAATAAAATTAGTCAAGAAATTAGTCAGACTATAAGTTGTAGATCCACAAACATGGAAAAGAAGAATTTCATTATTATAGTCGTCTCAGATAGAGGATATATCATTAGGTACTTCGAATTATTGCAACAAAATGAAAATATCAAAGCAGAAAGCCACACATAGAATTCTTGTGAATCTAGAAGGATATTTCAGTGGGTATCCAATTCTTCCTGAAAAAGTACGTCTGCAGTATGAAATTGCTCCACCTAAATACACAGTAGAAAGATATACCTATACTGCGACAACCACCCTACTCACATGATACTGAACTGTGTATATTTTCTCGAGATTATACAAAGTCATTTCGGAACAATTTGACTTCAGCTGAAAATCTCTGTGATTTTCTAAATAATGAGTTACCAAATTTTACACAGCAGTCTGTGTATATGAGGAGCATCGATGGAGAGCATGCAAAAATGATTGACAATGGGAATGTTATGAGAACCACATCAGGGAGGGTCCGGTGTGTCAAAATGTGTCATTTAGGAGTTGGTAAAAAATCAGATTTTTACACAAAAATGTTATGTGCAAAATCTATGTTCTTTTGAAAAAATATTTTGTAAAATTTAAAATTTATTGTATCAAAATCATAGATTTATCCCAATCTTTATGTTGGTCTTTTTACATTATACTTTTACTTGTACATTGTATGTACATTCTGTGAAATGTTAAAATAATTAAATAGACCTTTTCTGTAATGGTGATGCTCTATAATTATATCAATTCATTTGATGATATCAATAATGTTAAACTTTGATAAAATCATAATTCAATGATTCAATGATTCAATTAGGCAATATGTTTGACAAAAAACAATACTTAAATAGTGTTGTATGAAAAAAATCTATCTGTTATTTTTGTTACAAAATGAAGGACCATCCCTGTACATATATCATTGTATGATACGTATTTATATACTTCAATAATCCCCGCAATAATTACGTCTATGTAAATACACAAATACTTTTGGATAATCGGATGTTTTTTATGATATGTATGATATGTTGACTGTTCTACAACATTTTGGATTCATGATATCTGTAATTTAGTTTATTTAGACAAACACATTCAAATTGAATATTTCAAAGATAATAGATAAAAAATCGTATAAACTTATTTCTTAATTATTGTTTTGATTTCAAATAGTTTTCAATTTTGTGCAAATGTTCAACAAAATTATTTAAAAACTGTGAAGATTTATTGTTAAATTAAATGTTTAGTATTTGTGCTCACATCTTTATATCTACAGCAAAATTGATAAAATGTTTGTAATTAATTGATAGAAAAATAATTTAAATAGAAAAGATACTTTTTAATAATATATAAAGATTATAATAAATTAACAACTGTGTACACTGATATAACAATAAAAGTATAAGAAGCAAAATCAACGATGAATAACACGTTTCTGAATATTAAGATATTCAATGTTGAAAATATAATTGTTACATAATTCATTATTTATGGAAATGTTAATGTGCAAAAATATATTAATATAATAAATAAATTTACAAATTTGTCTGTTTATTTTTCAGTATTTAAATGAAATCAATATTGAAATTAAAAATTGAATTTTATTTTCATACCTATTAATATAAAGTAAATAGTTTGTAGTTTAATATAATTTATACTTATAACCTAACACAGAGCCAGTATTAGTATTCTGATTAATTTCGAGCAGACTTTTCAAAAATGCGAAATATAATGAAAGTGAACATAAGGAATAAAGAGTATTTTTCTGCTTTTTAACTGGGTAGAAAAAATTGAACATGTGGGGTAATAAGGGTCTATTATAGCGGTTCTTGTCTGAGATTAACTTTTTGCTCTGCAGCAAACCGGAACAGGCAAGTACCATGTGTGACGAGATGAACAGCATTATCTTCAATGTAGACATCTTTCGAGAGTCCAGACTTGGCCTTACCCTTTCCGTCCAAGTTCATTTGCTTCCTGAGTAGGTTGACAATGTCCGCCTGCATGTATTTGAGGAAGCTGTTGTTGTCCTTGAGATTGTACACGTGTGCAGCAATATTCCCTCTAACTTTGGTCAGAATTGAGAAATCCGATTTGAGCTCCTTTTCGGTGACTTCCATCACAGCGTACGCCCGATGCTTGGCCGGAACACTCACCTGGCTGTTGATGCCCCAGGTCAATTCTTCTTCCGTGGTCTGGCGTTTTGTTTTACCAATCGCAATTTCACTGCTAAAGCCCGCAGTGGCTTCCACTATGCCTCCTGGAATTGACAGTTTTAATTCTGCCTCCACTCCGTAGGTGTAACCGCGGGAAATTTCTAGTTCACAAACCGATCGCGTGGTCCGTTCGGCATGAAGGCTGTACTCCTGTTGATTGTCGGTTTCATTCTCGAAGGTCGTGCTGAAGAGATTGTGATTTCGTGGACTTTTCATGATGTTGTCTTTGTCATAAACAGTCTTCTCGTGGTCCAATTCCACTCGATCCCAGATCAGTTCTATTGAGACGTGTTCCTTTTTGAGTTTCTTCTCGTCACCTGACTTTGTCACTTCGAATAGATTATCGAAATGTTTTTTAATATGATCTTCCAGATGAACAAGAGTACAATTATCGTTGTCCATTTTCAAGAAATGTATAAAGAAGTTTAAAAGAAATATTTATATTCACAAAAGTAAATCCAGAGCACAGCTTCCTAGGAACTATTTATTCCTGGTTTTTTTTCCTGGCTATATATTATAGTGTCAGAATTATAATGTTGCAATGACATTGATTGTGTATTCTGATTGGCTGATATAATAAAATTATTTCATTGGTTGTTCACCCCACTTTCACATGTAGACAGAATTTGGGGAATTTCGATACACCTGGAATTAGTAATTTATATTTATAGATCAACTGTAATAGTGTATATATAATTATTTATATTTAGCTATTTAATTAAATTGAAAAAATGGAAAAAGCTAATTTTGTATATTTTAGTTTACACTTTTTACAGTAGGTATAATTGAATAAATTATAAATTTAGTATAAATATTAATGTGTTAATTTAAATGTATAATGAATTTTTTTATAAAATCTACAAATTCGTGGAGTGTTTATACGTTTGAACACGTTAGTCGATAACTTTTTCATTTTTTATCCTATTTTAGATGAAGTCCATTATTCAAATTTATATTTTAAATACTATATGATTTTAAAAACATTTTGAATCTGTTCTAAAACTAGTTTTGTTAAAGAAAGGACCACGAGATGTCATCCGTGAGCTATTTTCAATTGTATGCCAATTGCAATGCCATTTGTATTTTTTGTAGTCTTTCTGTCTTTTTTAGGACTCAACAATTGAAAAATGGTGGGGTACAAATTACCAGGCCAATTGACATCCATTTTTATCTTCAATGGACCTGTCATTATGCCCGGATTCTAATAATAAACCGATTTTTACTATTTTTAGTCTTATTGTAGGTTTTTTATGGTGCTAAATTCACTTATGACATTATCGTAGAAAACTTTTGAGTCTCAATATTATTACTGAATACAAATAAATAATTGAACGGATTTTTGGCAATTAAAGAGAGTGTTATTCAGAACATTTTTATTGAAATTAATTATTTCCTCGCTTGAAAAAAACAAATTAGTAATTTTGATAACGTCCCCCTTTGTTCCAGGGAACCCCCAAATAATACTTTTTTTAAATCTAACATATCTAATCTTAAATCATAGCAGGAACATTTTTATAGTATATGAAATGTATTTAAAAGTATTATTATAAAATTAATATTTAACATCTATCAGAATAAAATACGAGTGTATGAAAAATTGTCTAACAAAAATAGTAATAATTCTGTAATGGTACTGACAAAGAGAATTATATGAAGATAACTCTTAGTCAGTTATAAAGTTAATGATTATATAAAGTCAATTATCAATGATTTCGGCATATAGTCAGCGTAATCATCCACATCATCTTTATCATCATAATTAATTTCTTTGAAGACATTGTAACAATTGAAGCCATTGTATTTACATCGCTACGCACATGCAGGAAGCTTATTTTTCAACAGCTACATCGGACTATATAGCATCCGGATGATTGGCATCTTTTCAGTTTGGGGAGATGATTCCAAACACATAATATGCATGTACACGTCACCCTGGACCTGCCCCCCTCCTTTTCTTCAATAGGATGAAGCTGTGGATGAGGTGTCGTGTTGGACTTATTGCGCATTGCAATGTAATTTGTGCGGCAAATATAGTGGGAGATGGCAACTTGAGTTGGTAGCAGCATTTTACCTTCTAAATTCTTTGAACGAAACAGGTCCCAGCGTAGAATTACAAATTAAACAGGAAACTTTGCATGCAAATTTTTCGAGACCTTAAATAAGGGCCCCTGATAAGTTGATCTGAAATATAGATTTTTCGAGCACGTGGAAACAATAAATGGCGGGATCATTTTCATTCAATTGACCAGGTTCTTTTTGACCAATAAATTTTCCACCCAGTCCGAGCCAGAGCATTTGCGAAAATCAATGAGTCCCTGACATTTGTGAAAGCCAATATTCTGAATTCGCTCAAACACGTTAAGTGTTCTGTTACTCTCAAGGACCCGTAGCAAACTTTCAGCAAACATGCTGACAAGAGACGTTTGGTTCTTGTTGAAGAGCGCAGTTCTTTGAGAGATATTTAGTGAGCTTCATATCTAAATAAACATCTAATTTTATGGAGGTATAACTTCTCTTTTTTGACCGGTCTTACTCTTTAGAGATTGACTTTTCTTGATTACCAACAAAACTTTTTCCGATTGGTTTAATGAAAGCATCCTGAAGATCCGGAAGTCTGCTAATGGATGATATTTTTTCATATTCCGAAGAATTGTCATGGCATTCACGACCAACACTCTTTGCGCGGGATAATGGTACCAACTGGAGAAATTCTGTTTAAGCTCCGATGGCATGCATGAGTGTGGACTTATTATTTGGGATATAGAGAGATCCATCCGCATGACTGTAAAATAAAAAAACGAATTGTCTTTACCATGCGTACTTCAATTATACTTGACAAAGTTTGACTGCGTTTATTCTTGTCCATAATCAATGCTGATTGAGTTCTTTTCGGTGAGAATTTGAGACAAGCGAAAATAGATGAACTGGTACTCTCGGAGGAAGTAAAATAGTCATTTATTGATTATTGGAAGCGAGGAAATAAGTTTAACTTCGTGTAAAACCATCAAAATAACACTTTAATTGTCAAAAGTCTGTTCATTATGGAAAATTATCGATTGTTATTTTCATGATATTGGAGTCCGTCTGGTGGATCTGAACCTTGAGACTCAAAATTGTGAATTTACACGACAAAATATCTACAATAAGACACCAAAATATATTCAAAATCAGTTCATTATATAAGAAAATCGAATTTTGGTGCACAACACCGATAAAATGGGTTCAAAAGGCTTGAAAATGTGTAGTAACCCATCATTTTTCAATTGCTGAGTCATAGAACTATCATTAACAGCAAAAAAGTGCACAAAAATAGCTATTTATCTGACTTCTCACAACGCACTAAAACTTGCATTTCATAAACCTTGTTTCATGAAATATTAAAACGAACTGTTACCTAATGTTTACAGTTCAATTTAATGTATCTCATTAAGAGTGATTTTTTTTATCTTTTAACATTATTTGTTGCTCTTCAATCAAATCATAAATATCTTTTTATTATAGGGGTATTATTTTAATTTTTTTAAAACAATTATTAAGAAACAAATAAGACAACACATATTGTTTTAATAATAATATTATTTGAGCAGATCAATTTATCAATAAAAAAATTCCTAATATTTAATATTCATTCATATCAACAAAAACATTAATTGGCAGGCAAGTCATGAGATAGTAAAGAAACCATATATTTATTATAATCAATAATAATAGAAATGTAATTCAAATAAAGATTCACAAAATTTCTAAAATTAAATTTTATTATCTTTTACAACCAAAAACATTAAATAATGTAATCATGAATTTGCAATTTTTCTTGACAATAATTCTTTTTCTTTCTAGATTTAACGCTACTTAAAAGAAACATATTTTATTGTATGATATTACACTTATAATAACTAAACCGCAGTGCAGGTTCGAACACTCATTCGAATAGACAGTATTTACCCAGTGGGAACCTCGAAGAATTGTTGACAAAATGTTTTTCTAATCCACTAACAAACTTAGGGCAAGTCAATAGTTAGTTAGCTGGTATACAAACTAATAAACTCCAAAACAAATAATCAATGTATTAGGTATAAGACTCAAATGATAAGAAATTATAAGAATTAAATGAGGAATATAATGTAAACCATTCAGGACAAAACATTTTATGATTATATACGTACAAAAATTATTTCCATTTTTCCTATGTAATTATAGCGATGCACTGTTAAACACCGTGTTTTTATTTTTAAATATTTTTAAATTAAAATTTAATTTATTTTAAATTAGAATAAATTATTTTACATTAAATTGAAATATAAATTGTTGTGAATAAAAAATATTTTTAGCAGGAATTAGAACAAAACCAGTTATTTATTGAGGTTATATAATAGGTACATATATAATTGTGATAAAATGACAATGAACAAATTTCTGGAAATATTCAATCAATTTAAATAATATAAAATGTTCATATATAATAACTCTTCATTATGCTCTGATTATACAATATTAAAAGTTTCGCCAACTTGTCGGTTATATAAAATAAATTTAATTAATACCGGCATAATGCTCAATATTCTATGTATAAACTTTACTCGGTTGGAGCATAATTTATTACAAATATTATATTCAATCATGGTTTTTGTGTCTCCAACAAAACATCAAAGGTTCATATTCCGAAACGAAATTAATCAATAAATATGAACACAAAATGTGGCACTATAAGGAAATGTTTAAATGAAACGATTGTTAACTGAATCCTATAAAATATATAAATAAGGATTAAATTAGTTGATTTTTAATTTTTTGTATTTGAATCGAGTTCTGAGTAATAATAGAATAATATGAATAATAATAGAGTTCATGTTTTATAAGAGTCTAGATAGTAATTACTTTAAATTATAACGACAGCGAGACTTTAAAGCTAACACTATAATTAATATAGTATACCAAAATATTTATTATATCACTTCAATATAGTCATTTATTTATTCTGATCTTTAATAGAAACATTTATGTTTCCGACGAATATCGTTCCTCCCACGAATACCGTCATCGTCGGACGGGTTGTTTTATTCAGTAAATGTCTGGGGGAAATGTTTGGGGGAAATGTTTGAAGAACTCAATCTGTCGGGGTGTGCCGACGAATTTCGTTATTTTATCAGGAACGCAATTCGTTCAACGAGTACGTATTCTTCGGATGACGCAATTCGTTCGACGAGTACGATATTCTTCAGATGACGCAATTCGTCGCCAATATTTATTTTCTTTTTTTCTGTGATAAACAGTAAATATTTTTCTACGCGTGTAGCAAATAAGTTATCTTAGCATTATTAAAATGCACGTATGACACTGTATGACACCCACAATAACCCCCTTGAAGAAACTGGGGATATCTATAAATTTAACTGAAATGTAAAGCATAACTCTATCCCAATCGATAATATTCGAGTGAAGTTAAAGTATTCTTCATATTATTATTTATTAATAAAATATTTAACAATAATTATTGATAATGAGGACATTTTTCTTTAACTACCTATTTTTCATAAGCATATTTTATGTGTATATACTTACATTCTGTAATATTGATTTATATTATAATTGATATCGACTTTAAGGAATAATTTAGTTATCATAAAATAAATCTGGAATCTATTTTGTTTATTTCAATTCTGAATTTTCATAATTTTTCTTCCGAAACTAATTTATTTAAATAAATATTAATATTTAGGAACTAATAATTTTTAAGAGTCTTATACTACTCACAAATATTCAAGTATTGTCCCAATATACGTTTGAAGAAACATACGTGTAAATAAACATGATAAATTAAAAATATTACATAATCAAATTTGTTCTTATCATAATATAATATTTTAACCCACGTTATGAAAAGTCTATAAATACATTCTTACATAGAAAATATTCTTAAGTGTTGTTACAGTTTATAATAGCTTTATAAAAAATGTCATTCAATCCATGAATTTCAAATGATATATCATAAAAATTAGATACATTTTATTAAAATATTTATGTTTGAAAATTTGATTAATTGCAAATTAGATTTACCGGAAAAGACGGAAGCCGAACACGACAGAAGAGACAATTAGTTTTCTAACTGCATGTCACAAATCTTGAGTAGACATGGGAGGTAACATTTTTGACACGGTAAAATAAAATTTCGAAGACATCCTGAAAATTAACCATTTGAACCTGGGTGACAAGACTGTCTTGCCATGACAATTATATTATTTTGATGGAGTCCAAAAAATAGTTTTCTTAATCAACTAATCCAGCGCTAAATAAGAAAATTTTTCGAACATTATGTTCTGTCACATGGGAAGATAAATTTCAACAGATTACATGAAAACTATTTTATAAGGATTGTGCACTTTTTATTTCACATCTATTCGTTAGATTAATTGTACAAATATTTTATTATTGTTGGAATTATTTGTAGTAATTAGATATTAGTCAGTTTTTATTTCATGAGTTTATTTTCGAACATTTGCTGGGTATTCATTCACCTACATAATACTTTTTAATTTTATAGCTTCTTGGTATTTTAGTTATTATTTTGTAGTATATAATTTAATTCTATAAGTTTATTAAAATAATATGCTACCTAAGTTTGCTTCTTCATGTATATTATAAGTACTGGTATTTCTTTGTCGTATTCTGTTAATTGTTGGTAAGGTTTTGTGGAAGTTCTACAAATGATCAAGTGCCTTAGATCTCTTGGAATATTTTGTGCATTTTGGAAAAAATGTCAGCCTGAAGTAATCCGTAAAGAATTTTTTATCGTTGAATGATCTAAGACAATTTTTGGGTAGACTGAACTAGGTATTGTTGGAGGTTTACTGGACTATAGAGATTTGTCTGGATGTAGATATAGTGAATATAAACCACTGGCTTGTTATAAGTTTATATAAACTAATTGTCATATCCACAATCATGAAAAGTATAAATATTTTTTCCAAGAAGCAAATATTTAGTTTTGGCTTAGCAATAATCTAAAGTTGTATTCACAATGCACTACATT
>JAUZNC010058882.1:0-10782 GCA_034780395.1 Vannuccia rotundouncinata
TTTTTAAATACGACTTTTTTAAATACGACTTTTTTAAATACGACTTTTTAAAAATTACGACTTTTCCTATGTAACCGATCTAATCGATATGTTATATTTTATACACTGAAAATAGGGAAATTTTAATAATTTTTGTTAATGAAATTTTTTTAAATTTGATTATATAAGTAACTAATAAGATGATATGTTTTAATTGTGTGACTATTAAAAGATTTCGTACAATCAATTACTTTGGATAACTTATATACATGCAGTAATTATATATTTATTTTTTGATTTTTTATTTGCGTTTATAATTTTGATTTTTGAATATACTTTTAATTATACAGTAACAATTATTTGAAATACACAAATATATTATACTTTGAGTTTGGAACTAAACCATTATCTACATTTATATTGAGTCAATGGACTCCATATTAACACAAATTGTCACCCATTGTTTTAATTAAACAGATGGAATTTCTTCAGACATTTTTATGTTCAACAGTTTAAAATCAACTAAAAGTTGCTAACACGAAAGTATTTATAATTCATTCGCGTTTTGTAATACAATTATAATAAAGACATTTGGTTTAGAAATACAAAGAGGATTAACCTTGCATGAACAATTTAAGAGACAGCATTGTCGAGATAAATATTTTATGATGACAATTGTAAATCGATAAAAATCTTGGAACTTTTAAAAAGTATATTGTGGTTATATTAGCTTAGATTTCATTGTTACTGTAAATGCATTATATCATTGTGTGGGAAACATTTTACGTCTTATATATTGAGAAAGACGATTATTCCCTTTTTATGGTTTTCCGAACTGTGAATTCTTTTATTGACAAAAATTTTCACATCATATGTTCCAGTTTCAAAGTCAAATCAACCAAGTGAGGAAAGTTTGATTTTAATTCGTTTACAATGTTTAGTCTAGGTAAAAAATGTAATTTTTGCAATAAGTGTAACAAAAGTATATTTCAAAATTATGTTGTATATAGGTTTATTATTTATTTACTAATAATTTGTATGTTTTAAGATTATATTAATTACTAAATATTATTGCAGTGAAAATTGAAATTAGTCATTTTTTGATTAAAACATTTTATAATATTGAATTTGTTATGTTTCTGATAAAATTAATAAGAAGTATCGTTGTAAATATCTACTTAACTAAATACTTTACGCAAATACTCGAATACAATAGAAGAAAGTTGCGATCATTAACAATAACATCTTGTAATGTCGTTATACTTGCCAATTTAAATGAAAAATATGATCTCAGTTCATAATTTAGGATAAATGTAATTTGTCACATTTATCACAATTAAGTAAATATTATCATATCTGTTACTTTAAATTACTTTAAATTTGTTACTTTTGACTAAACTCGATCAAAATTGCATTGACGAATTCTACAAAACGACTTAATTATATCTACATATATAGAATAATAATTAATTTGTAAATAAATACAATATTTCTATTTACAATTATTGTCTAAATTTTTTGCTAATTTCAATATTCTATAAATGATTGATAGGTTTCATATTTCCCAAATAATTGGGAGCAAAATTTAGCAGTTAAAAAAGATTTAAAATCTATTTCATAAGACACAATTACCTCCCATATAAGGTTATATATATTCATGAAAAGAATATGTAAATTACTCACTTACTACAGGAGATTGCTCAAAAATGGAATATCCTGTAGGAGACTGCCTTCTTAGAAAAATCAATAAACCGTAGCAGGCTTCTCGTGTTTTTTCAAAGGATTATGCGGATCAAGTGACGTTAGGTGAAACGAAAAAGCGACAACCCCAGTCACTGTTTTTCTTTGCTGTACTGGAAAATCTCAAAGAACTTTTGGACGAATGATAACAACTTATCGTTGAAGAGAATTAACAGAGAATTCCGTGAGAAAGTAGGAAATGCCTCTCAAATTGTGCACTCTTTATGGAATGGCTAAATGGAGGCCAGCACTATTTTTTTGGCCAGACTTCACACTCAACTTCTTGATTGGTACATGATTAATACAGAGGACTCCACAGAGCGACTGACCTTTAGCTGTCGATGGGAGTGTATAGAGGTGGAGGGGAGGGGAAATTAAAGTCGGTAAATTTAGATCGCCACAACTGTAAAATAACCACATAGGAAGTATAAATCAGGAGATAGTTACTCTCAAATATCCACGAAAATAAAAATACAAGTATAAGATATATGGTGACGTTATAGTACAAATCACATTGTTTAACTGTTTCCGGAGTTTAAAAAATGTAGTAATACTGGACGGGGTTTTTCTACCATAGCCAAATGTTTCGCTCCGAAAACGGTGACGATTTAGATTGAAAATTTTGGAATCTCTGTCTTTCTCGGTCTACTCCCCCCTTCCCTTCAACTGAGGTTTCACACGTGCAATCTTACCAACGAAACATTATTGGACAGTTTCAAATGTAAGTTCTAACTAACCAACGTGAAGCTAAAACATTGACGCTTCTAATAGTATAGAAGAGTATCTTTCTTCAGTAGCAGTTGTAGCTCTGACGGATTGAGCTTTTCTTTCTTCACTCTTTCGTGTTCTCTTCATCCCCTCTCACCTTTCCTCGCTTATGCTCTTGGAGAACCTCCCCTTCATTCGCTCCCTTGTCCCCTCATCATTTTTCTTAGTAAGACCTATATATGCCTAGTAGCAGCGTCAATAGAGGGCGAAATGAAATCTACCGTACAGCTTCAAGCTCAGCAAAGCCTATTGAACAGTGGAAAAAGCATCAAGGGGGTCGTGAAATCCTCGGGAGACTGAATCGATTGTCTGCCAGTCGCCACTTATACAGCAAATCTAAATTTAAGGGAAGAGAGCTATCAACTGATAGTAAAAAAGGGAAGAAAAAAAGAATTTCTCTTTTTTTAATATAAAAATAAAAGGCGGGAATTTCAACCGAGAGAGGAGAGAGAGAGAGTGATGCAGAGAAAAGGGGTTAGAAGAGTGACAGACCAGCGAAAAACTACTTTGGTGAACGTGGGGTGGTCATATGTCTAGTTGTGTAGTAATTATACTATTCTCCCCGTTGCGCAGGGGTTTCTGCAGCACATGAGTGTGATTGAGGTTACCTACAAATCACCCGACATAATCTTGTTATTACAGAACTGCAGCCTAGACTCACTACTGAAATTTTCACGAAATTTCAACGGGAAAAACCTGAAGTGAAAGTGAAAAATAAAAGTCGACGTCCAAACTCGCCACCGTTTGGTGGGTGAGTTGTTGCCGCCTAGCAGGGGAGACAATTCTCCCTGAACTAAATATAAATACACTAGGGGATTATTGTTGGTCGCAGAAGTTGGACTAATGACAACTCGAAAACCAAATCAACATAGTCGCGCAGCTATAGCAACAGAATTACAGTCTCGTCATGACCTAAGCTTCCTCGTGATGATGACAAGGAAGTGAAGATGGCAAAATCTCTCTGTATGATGTAGTGTATATAGTATATCCAGCATAAGGGCATAGCACAGGGGATCTCCATCTCATTAAAGCTGTAGGCAACTCAGTCGTTAACGATTTGAACAGTTTAGATCATTGAATAAAGAAGTGATCATCCTATATAGTCTTGTTCAATTGGGTAATTGAAAAAAATGCTTCGCAACTACGTTTTTATTTATTTATACGTTTATAAAATATAAATATTTCAAACATAAATTAGCTTTTGTTTTAAATAGATTTAAAAATCTGTAGAAAATCTGATATTTCATAAATATAATTGGTTAGTAAAACAATTCAGGAAAAGATTAAAATGACAAAAGGAATAAATTGAATATTTTAATGCATATTTATTCATTAAATATATATATATATATAACAAGTAAAGTATCATTAAAAACTATTAGGATTTGACTAGGATAAATATTAAATTTATTTTTCAAAATAATATCTTTTTGAAAAGTGTTTCCGATTATTTCATTGAAGAAATTTTTAGGTTGAGGTTGCTATTAAAAGTTCTCCCTGATTATATATATTTTTAGAAATTAAACCATTTTAATTTCAAATATTTTATATTAAAATTCTATTCAGAAATCGGCTACCAGAAGACCGTCGCATTATTACTGATAGTTTACTTATATGTAACTATCTTGAGACAAGAATAAAATATATAAATAATATATCCAAGAACCAAGCTAATCGGCTTAAGAATCCAAACAATTTAACCTTTATTCTACCATAAACGAAATTCAACTCAGAATAATATCGATAATAGTCAATTATTAATTTCCATTTTTTTATTTTCGTCTGAAGTTTTGTTATTCTTACTTATTTAACTATAGGTGCGCGCAGAATTTTTTCCGATTTTAGTTGTATGTGGTTTTATAAGTCTATGATTTTTAAGAGTACAAAAAGTATGTTTTTATGTTTTTAAAAGTGTATCATTTTTATGCATACAAAAATATGTATTTATGGTTTTATAAGTCTGTGATTTTAAAATATATTTATTGTTTGAAAATAATCTATAAATTTCAAATTTACATTTTGTGATGCTGTATACGTTTGTTGTCACAATTCAGTGTCTAAAATTAAAGTAAGCAGAAATATGCTTTACGGACCGTTGTGTAATATTGCTTCAATGAGAAGTTTAAATCCACCTGCAATCTGCAATGAAGTCAATAATATTCTCGAGTAAAGACTATTAAGAGTTAGAACCTGTCAAAATTTAGTCAATAAATTCAAAAATAGAGAGTTTGACCTGTGTGATGCACCTCGGAAAGGAATACCATCATTAGATATTGATGATTTCATTCTTCAACTTCTGATTGAAAACAAACACAGAACAAGTCGTTCGATAGATCTGGAGTTTCAAGTATCACCCCGAACAATATGTTCGCATTTGAAACCTTTAGGAAAAGCATATTTGAGCATTTCTGGGTGCCTCACAAGTTGTCAGAAGAGAATAAGCTTGCTATAGAGTGCGGGTTTGTGAAGAAATGTTACTCATGTTTAGACGAAATAATTTCCTCCGACAATTTCCTCTGACATTTGGATATACTGGGGAAATCAAGGTTTGGAACATTCTCATAAGTCTGACTTGGGTCTGGTGATGAAGCTGTAGCATATCCATCACCAAATCCTCATAAAAAGCATATGCTTTCGGATTTTTGGGACTGCAAAGGTGGGATCATGGCAGAAGTTTTTCCATGAAATCATACGTGAATGCTGAATACAATTGCCAGTTACTGGATAGATTGGTAGAAGTTGTGAGAAACTTACGAAGAAGGAGTCCAGATATGGTTACAAATATTCATGACCAATGTGATAATGATAGGCCTCATGTGGCCCGAATAAGTATTGAGAAACTTGACGATATTCATTTCAAAATTATCCTTCATCCTCCATACTCCCCTGACATCGCACCTAGCGATTTTTATCTTTTTTCACCGCTCAAAGCTTCACTCAAGGGTTGTTGTTTTTTGCACAGCAGCTGAATTAAGTACAGGGAGTTAGTTATCAACACTTAGTTCGCATCAAAACCTAAAGATATACCAAAAGGCACTGAATTTATTGCCAAAAGATGACCAACCTGCATTTCAAAGGTGAGGATTACTTCAAAAATTTAAAACAGACAGATGATGATGAATAATTGTATTATGTATACAATTTATGAACTATTATATATATTATTGTTTTTCGTTTCTTATTCTTAAATATTATTATTACAATAAATATAATTTAAATTTTGACATTTTTCAACCTCGAAGTATAAATTTATTTTATTTTTTATTGACGCAATTATAATCTTAAATTGAGCGATATATCATTCAAATATTAATTTACGTCAGTCGAATATAAATTTATATGAAAAGGGAGTTGAAGGTTGTATTCCTCAACGTATAGACTATGTGGTCCCCATTTCATTATTGATATTTTGATATTTCAATTTATAGAAATACATCATTCATCATCGAGCTACGGACAGTATAACAAGAAAGATAATTGGTAAAGTATGTCAATATAGGATAACTAATCAATCAGTTAATTTAAATTAAATAAAATTTAAATTACATAACATTTTCAAAAATTTTTCGGAAAACGTTTAAAATGGCGACTCTTCTTTTTAATAGGAGATGTTTACAATTTAATATTATAGTATAAAATTTATGAATAGATAAAAGGTATTGATTTTAGAACAAACAAATTGTATGAAAATATTGTGACATTGTAACTTTTTGGTATACTATACATACTTTTTGGTACAGTTCTATAGACTTATATGTTCCCCTTATTCCACACACAACATATATAGAAATTTCGGTTAAAAAATACTATAACCATGAAATGTTATCCACTAAAGATTACATGCGTCTCTCCTCTACTCTGCACTCTCTAATTAAATGAAGGCTTCATAGAACCTAGATATCTATTTTTAATCGCAATAAGCAAAATAATTGATTAACACAAATATTGTATTCAATATAACACAAATTTTATCCCAGAAATAGGACTTTACAATTTTGTCTTGCACGGCATTACACTTAACATATTTTAATTTTCTTTAAAAATGTGTAATCTATAAAAACTGTTAACGAATTCTCGATCTATATATTAAAAGTAAAAATAAAGTATTTCGATAAATATTCGAAATCCTTTGAATTCGTTAATTGAATTGCTGAAGCTAAATGATCCCTCAGCTAAATGATCCCTCAATTATAAATAGTGTAGCAGCCCTTTTTATTATAGCAGTTTATTCAAATCAATTAAAACTAAATAATTATATTTTCTGTATTCAAATCACACTTTATAAACGATGTCCTTCAAAATAAAAATTAAAAATTCTGCATTGGACACCTCTGCTCGAATTCACCAGCTCCACTTCACAGGGAATTGAAACTTTTATTTATGGGAGGTAAACTTGCAGGATTAAGTAGAAGGAATATTTCTACACGAAGGTTATTAAAAATTTGGAAAGCAAACAAGCGAATATTGAGTTATTTATGTAGATTCTGTCCGATGTAGCTATTTTTGATTATTAAGCGTAAGAGACATTATAGATATTTGATCCTTTCAAGACACGGACCGGACCATTTTATAAAAAGGTCTCCTGAGACTCAATTATAGGATGATTTAAAATTTGTTTTTAAAAAAGCATTTTTCGTCCGATGAACGCAACTATTTTTCACTAGCCATTCCTTTAATTTACAGAACAATTTGTTTATCTAATTTCCAAATAAAAACAGTTATGTTCTATATAATGGTCTATAATACAAAAATAATTAAACGTTAACGCTTACAATCAATAAAAAAACTTTGACATATTTAGAATATTTACTATTAAAACTCATATCTGAAAGTTTTACCGTTTAAAATAATTAATAGTAAACAGCATTTCTTGAATGAAGTAATTAAAAAGCGGAATTTTTAAGTTTTAGACCATTATTTTCTGCGATACTCATTTTCAGTCAAAAACGTATTTCCAGGTATCTCCAGATATTATCATTCCAAATGTATACATATATTATACACTAAATAACAATTGTACTTTGACTTTTCCAATCATTAGTCATATATTTTAAAACAGATAGTTTATAGTTTATTATATTTTCCCGATATGCTAATTGGTCAGTCATTGTTATTATATAAAATACAAGAACGGAAATCGGAAGCAGACAAATCTAGTCATTGAATCTTTATAGAATAAGGATTTTAAGAGATAAAAAGATTACTGCGTGCATAGCTCCTAAATAAAAGCGTTTTCAAAGAATGAAAATGGTTGAAATCTATGTGTGTATGTTTTCAGTAAAGTGATATATGTCCTTATTTATTCATGCAGCCTATTTTCAAGACATTGTAAAAAATACAAATGTCTTGGGATTATTGTGGATGCTTCGAGAAATAAATTGTTTTATTTACAATGAAAGGTCTATCTAACATTCGAAGATATTTTGTGAACTTAAATGATCATGTTTGCACGTAAAAATATCCAAATAAAACCCTATTCGGTGTCGATCATCACATAAAGATATATCCTATATGTGTAATGATGAAGTCCAGCGAAATTTACTTTTACATGATTTTAGGTTGAAATGTGTATTGTATGTAATTATGATATATTTAAAATTAAATAAAATTAGTTATTATAGAAAGCATAGTTGTAATGGATTTGTTTTGGCTGTGAGCTTAAAATATCATTTTTAAATTTACCGGAAAATTTGCCTCTCATTATATAAGTTATATATAAATTTATATAAATATGAAAGAAAGCATTTATGAATATCCGTTGAAAATAACGGAGCTGATATCCAAAAGCAGAAAATATACTTCATTATTGGAATAATATAAGATATGTTCTATAGATATTGAAAACTATAAATATTTATAACAGTCTTTAATTACCACGTAAAGATGGACAATTAGATAAATACTAAAATAATACTACTAATAATAACAAATAATAAAATATATTATTGCATTAGCTTTTACTGAAGGAGATTTCATTTCATAACAATTTATCATTCATTTTACATGCTCGACCGTACGCGTTTTAGTGGCTTTATATGATTTATTTACAAGCTACATTTCTGTATTCAAATTTTCTTCCAATAACAAAGTGTGTATGAATATGGGTTTCCGACAGGTATATTTTATTGATTGTTTGTTTGTGGCTAAAATTAGCACACCTAAAACAACGCATAACAAAAATTTTGACTGCCGCCAGTGTGCAATCTACAAAGTATTTCCGTTCCGATGTCATGGATGACTGGAGGACCAGGCTGTAAAATTAACTGGTGTAATTGCGAGCCACATCACATATTCCTCGTCGAACTACTCATACTTTGTAGCAATTCATTGAAACACATCAGCTCATTCTTTTGAACTGTGGCAATTCACTTTGGTCAAATTTTTGGCGACGAATTGCGTTCACCCAACGAATACAGTCTTCGTTGGACGAATTGTGTTATTTCATAAAGAACACAATCAGTCCGACGAATTCGTTCCTGCTAATAGAACGAAATAATCAATACAACCCACACCCCTCCATCACACGGCGTCACAACAATTCGATATACCCCTTATGGAATGAAATGAACAAAACGGCCGAAAATGTTCTACTATAGCAGACAGGTCTAAAATTGATGATGCGAAAAGAACAGAATAAAAAGAAAAGTAACTCTTTTGATTTTTTGGGGACGTATAAGGGAGGGGGTAGAACTTAACTTGACGTCATTTGTGAAGGAAGTTTTGAAATTTGTGATTGTGCGTGATACAAGGGGGGAGAGGGTAAAATATGGTTTAAATATGTGTGACGTAATTTTTGAACAGCCCCAACTTAAGATTTAGCATTATATTATAATATAATAGAAATGTTAGTTGATTACAAACACCATTGCAATGTGGAAATATCATTAATATATAGATCTAAACCAACAATAGTAGATTGTTTATTGCTCTCTAAGTAGAATAATATATGCGCGTTTTGCAGCTACACTTATAGGCACTTAAATTATAGGTATATTGAAACCTCAAAAAATAATCATTTTGTAACAGTTATTATTCAGAAACGGTTTGATATTATGAATAATTCGAAGAGTATCTTGAATCACATTAATTGTATATTTTGGTCATTATTATTCTTAATTTTCTTCTTTTTTAGACAGCAACGATAACAACGTCTAAACTTTAACCGATAAACTTTAAACTTTAACAGACTGATGTAAATTCTTATTTATTAATTTATTTAGCTGTTAGTAGCATCATGTTGGCAATAAAGATAACATAACTTTGTTAGTTTAATTCATATATTATTTGTCTTTGTGGTATGGGCCGGCTAATACACTTTTTGTCATTTTAGTTAATAATTAAATAACAATTACTTATTGAAAAAATTTGTTTAACTGGATCAGAATTTAATCAACTGTTTCAAGTATTATTTTCAAAATTGTTAACATTGGAATTCCCTTTTGAGAGTTTTCATTTATTCATGGTAATATATTTATTTTAAAAGAATATACATTTATAACTTTATAACAACAATTTTATAAATAGTAGAAAACATATTCCATCTTTTTAATATTAAAATCAATGTTTAATACAAAGTTTAATGAATTTGAGCGTTTTCATTTATTCATGGTAATATATTTATTCACTCTTTTAAATAAATAAATGCATATTGATTTGTTTATCTAAATGTGTTCTACATATTACAAGTAAAATTATATGGATAAGTCAAACTAATTATTTTTTAAAAACATTTAAATATTGGTTCTCAATAAAAAATATGCCTAAAATACTATTTAAATACTAATAATAATAGGTTTCTGGAAAATGATTAGCATGACTTTTCAATATACTTTTACTTATAATATGTAAAAAACACTTAGATGAACAAAATAATATGCATTAATTTTATTTTAAAGTGTTGTATAACATCTTTATTTTCTCTAAAATGGGCATTTTGATGAAAATTGTGGGAAAACCATAAACATTTCTGCATTAAAATGCTTATAAAAAAATATTGTACAATTTCTACAACTTTTATATATTTGATCATTTCATGGATCATTACTTGATAAAAGTATTAAACCTTTGGCACCAAATATATTGATTAAAACCCTCTTGGATCCTGGACTATATATACAATTCATAATTATACATACCAGACCTGCCAACATCCCGATTTCGTAAATCGGGACATTTATTCCCCAATCTCCTGGGTGTCATGGCTACGCGGTAGTTTCACGGGTGTTTCACGGCCTAGAATGCAGCTAAAGGCCCTCTGAGAACATATTTTTCCAAAATTACAGTTTTAATTTTTCT
>JAUZNC010058883.1:0-10782 GCA_034780395.1 Vannuccia rotundouncinata
TCAAGGTCACCAATTTTTCTCCTTTTCACTGTCTTCAACTGACCATTCCATTGCAAATTATTTTTTAATGCTTTGTAGAGTGTACATGTCTGGGAAAGTTAGGTTTTTCACAGAGCTTAAAAAAATCTAAATTGATACATTTTAGTCGCAACCGAAAACGCAATAACCTCCTTGACACCTTCCTGGTCTTTCTGATACCTGCAGGGAAAGGTGTCCTTCAACAAATTAGTATTGTGTTGTCAGTTAGCTAAATAAATGAACAATACAGTTCATTACAATGTATTTTATTTTAACGTAAGTGCAACATATGAATATTTTTGTTCCTGTTGTTTTTTGGAAAACTATCGTAAGTGGCATATACGATTATATGACTGGAAACAAACGAACCAGACCACACACGCGACTTTTAGCTGAAATTATTCTTCATACAACAAGTGGGAATTGACTTAGGATAGTTAGACGAAAAGGCACGCCAAGTCACATATTGATACACTATTATATTGCAATAACACATTTTTATGGATAATGTCACTTACTGTACTTTGTCTAACTAGCGTCGAGTTATTATCTCACTTATATGCATCGTTATCATATTTTTTATTATATAATGTTCTTTTGTAAAATTAGAAATAACTTCAATATTTACAAAATATAATATACAATCTGTGCTAAAAATGCTCTTCTGGTCAAAATTACTTTAAATGTACTTTTACAAATCCATGTTATTACTCACTCGACACTTAATTGTGTTCAACTACTTTTTCTGTGGTTTTAAATCAAAATATTTCTTCGAATGTGCTATCCTTAAACAGTGTGTGTTTATTCTTTCAGAGACTTCACACGGTTGAATTCACGATTCTGTAACTCAATCTCCACCTGGATAAGGTAGACAAAGATTTCTGTAATAAGTATGGTCTAGAGGTATACCAGAAATTAAATATTAAGAGTATTAAGTATTATGAATATTAAGTATTTATTATAGAAGTGATAATAATTTAATGATCTTGCAAATGTAAAACTTTTGATTACGATTTATAAAAGTGTATAATACACGATTGTTGATGAATTCTTACTAAAAATACAATAATATATTATCAACATCTCTGAAGTTCTTCTGAAATTAAAGTCAAATGTATCAGAAGTATCAATAGAAATTAACTATAATTATAATTAATAAATTTATACATGAAACGTGAGTGATAATTAACCATTTCAACTCGGGGTGGCCGGACTGTCTTGCTATGACAATTCCGTCATCTAATGGAATTAAAGCTATTTTATCAAGGATTGTTTACAGCAGGCACATACGCAGGGGAGGGGGGTGCCATGGGTGTGTACGCATCCCCCAAATTGTTTATGAGGTCCATTTAAATATACATTTTACATTAGATAAAAACGATCTTTTATAGAATAGGTGACATATATGTGATATTAGTCCACATTTAAAATTTCACTCCGCCATAAAATTTCCTGCGTACGGGCCTGTACAGTGTTTCATTTCAACTAGTACATAAAATTCGTAAATTTGTCAATATTTCGTGAGGTTATTCTTGAGTATTGTTTATATTACTGAATATTTACGTACATATAGTATTCCTGTATTTGGTAGTTTATAGGTATTATATTTAAGTGAGTTTATATTCTAAGATTATTCTAATAGTATAATAATAAGTTTCTCATGTTTGTTTCTTCAGATAGTATGTGTAATTCGGCACTTTGATCTAAAATAGTCAGGCATGGGTGCTATTTAGGTCCAGCTACAACATACAATGATTTGTAACTTAGGTTTTCACATTTTGTTATAGCCATGATGTAAATAATTAAAGTCCTGATGTGAGAGGTAACTAGCTAAGTAGGTTAGTTAATCAACCCGGATAATAAGCATAATCGAAATTGTAATCGGTTAAGCATTGTAAGGTCAACAGTTAATAGACACTCATAAAATTTGTTAACAAATTTAGTGTGTGGGTAGACAATTGTCTAGTAATTAGCAAAATAATGTAGTGCATTGTGAATACAACTTTAGATTATTGCTAAGCCAAAACTAAAAATATTTTCTTATTGGAAAAAATGTTAGTATTAAAACCGCTATTTTTGGTTATCCAAGAAAAAGTTTTTTTTTATTTGGTTTCAATTGAAGTTTTTAGCTATTAATTTTATCACCGATAGTTTTTTATTTTTTTAAAACTTTTATTGTACATTATATATCAATTGTATTGTATATTTTTATTATGTATTCTAGCTTTCAGTTTTCTAAAAAAAATCATTTTCATATATTTATTGATGCTTCCCTCTGTAGATGTCAAAGAATAGCTGTTTACATTCAAGATCAACATTTTTCTCAATGTACTACTTGCATCATTGGAAATCATCAAGACGACCATATTGAGATATTAACTTGTTTTAAAAGATAGGTAAGTCAATTTAAAATGTTTTTTTTATATAAATTTAAGTGATAATTAATTAGAGAAAATATATTTAGGTAGTAACTTTTTTAAAATAAAATATTTAAGTTCTGTTTTATTTGCCATTTCTGTAATAATTAACATATTTCTTGAATACTACTGAAAAATATTTCAATAGTATATTTAATATTTTGTATTTAATTTATTATATTATATTGGAATTTTATGGCAATATGTACGTTATATAATATTTTCACATTATAGCTTTTTAAAAAATTCTTCCTTGTTAACAAAATAATATTTTGTCTAGCAGCTGATTTTTTTCTAATTATTTGTTATTCTTAAAGTTATTTAATTTTTTTTATTTTTAGGTTATGCATAACTTTAATTTGATTCAATTAATTTATTAATCTTTATTATTATCATTTTGTTTACATAACAAATTAAAATTGTTTAATTTAAAAAAAAATTATTCTTCAAAAGTAACTTTTATACAAATTGAAAATGATTCAGTTTTTATGTCTTTCTATGTACTTTTATCCTGAATGGCCCAAGATTATGAGTGTATAATTCAATTTCCAAAATGGGTCACTTTCTCACTATATAGTTTACTTATTCCTAAACCTAAAAAGTGTTATGGAAATAATTAATATATTCACGAAATAGAAACAATTAATTAAATACAATTAAAAGTTTACAATTATTGATTTTTGTTGTCAGATATTTTAAAATAATTTTGTATTTTGCTGTTATAGGTTAGCCATTTATTTTCTGAATATAACCAACCATACATTTAAATAACATAGTTTATTGATTCTTATTCGGTTATATATTTTTTAATTTGAACAATGTTGATAGAATATAGATGTTTAAACTGACAGCATGTCCAACCTCTTTCCTCTGAGCATAAAATGTATCGAATCAGTGATACACAGACACTTCGTACTACCCTGCCCAACCAAATCCTCTCCAAGCCAAGTAATAGGATTAATTCTACCCTCCACAGTCCCTCCTCTATAGTCTCACATGGTCACTATAACCCTTCCTCTATATTATAATGATGAGGATAAATTCGTAAATATCCGCTGCGTTGTAAAACTCTGTAATGTACAGCTTTACAATTGCCACCCCTTTTTCTTTTCTTTCTGCTCTGCTCTGCCGAGGATATTATTTCTTTCTTTAGTCGCGTGTTGCCGAGATTTGCGGACGGCTTTGCGCGCTTTCCTTTCCCTCTCTCTCTCTTATTCCACGCTTTCATCTTGTCTCGTCTTAAATTGATCGGGTAGATCACTCGATGTGCCGACATCTGTTTCAATGTGAAACTCCTTCACCCTTGTAATCAGAGGACCCAAGGGTCAATTCCCCGCGCGCGTAGAGACCCCTGTCCGAATGGAACTCTCCATAATCTGTAGATTTGAGTTTTCAGAAGATATGTTATATTGAAATAGAGTGGATGGGTGTATATATACTTATATGCTTATACCTATTAAATATAAGCTACAAAAAATATGAATGAATTTAAAACTTTCTCTATATATTTATAATTGTCCAATTTAGTTATATAATAATAATATATTATATATATAAATACTGATGCAAATGTTGTAAAAGTGTGGACAATTTTCTCAAAATGTAATATATTATTACATCAAGCTATAATATACATCGTTATTGCACATAGAAGTAATATTCACAAGATGCGTTTAAATCGATAATATTTAAACATATTTATCCAATGAATTTAGTCTGTTTTTAAATAAATATATAATTCTATTTGATTTCTATTTTTAAATATTTATCAATAATCAAATAATTTACCAATCATACTATGACCCAATTTATACAGTATATTTATACTTCATTTTTATACTTATATATTTATACTTCACTATATATATTGAGTTATTGATTATTTAAAAGCGAATATATAAATTCATCTCTTTGGCTTTTTGTTGTATACTTCTACATAATAAATATAATACTCAATTTGATTGCAAATTGTTTTTTTTAATTTAACAAAAACAGTCATCATATTGCAAAGAAGAAATTTTTGAATTAAATATACCTCAATTGCACGACTTTTGTTGTTCCACTTTGGATATGTAGTACTAGCTATAGATATGTTTTACGAAAGGGGGGATTGGTTGAAATAGAGACCGAAGCTTCAATCGTATTATATCGACAAAAAACTGGGAAGCGAACGAATAATTGTGACTATATTTATTACATATCGAAGCGGAGACGTATTATCGAGAACCTCTGTTTCATTATAATTGTAGATGAAAAAGGATGTGGATACGCGACTTAGATTGTCTAGTATAAGGTAAGGTCGCCTGCATTCGATATATATGTTGCATCAGTGCATTAGACGTGGGAACTTGGCCAGGAGAGAGGAGGAGAAGAGAGTATTACGAAGAAGATGCAGTGACCTAGCCAGCCAGAAGATTGTCTCTGTAACGCGCGCAATGCGCTGCGCATTCTCCGATTGGTGGTGGAGACACGCCTTCATTTGCAGCGATCCAGCGTTTCGCTCTGTCTCGCCTTCGTTCTCACTGGCTCACTTGCCCTCCCCTGTAGGCAGCTCTCGGCTCCACCCGCTCCACGTCTTGTGCAGTCATATGGCCGCGTCGGTCTTCTTTTTGTACAACCGCAAATATATCTTCCTCGCTGTCGTCAACTCTCTATCTCTCTCGTCTGTTTGATTGCGCTCAAGTTTTACACACGTCGTCGTCAACTTGTAGTCTGTGGAGATCTGTGCTCTCAATCATTGACACGCTGGTACATTCGACTACAAATTGTTATTCTGGTAAGTGCTTTCTGACAACTGTATTATCATATATGCAACCGCTTATTCCAATAAGTTTATAATAATGTATGTTGTAAGATTATCTATAATATATTTGCAAGATTATTAGTTACGATTTTATCTTTTTTATATATTAACTATTTTAGATAAAAACTTGTAGTTATAGGATATCAATTAACATTATTAAAATGAACGCCAATGATATTTATTTTTTATATTAAAGATGATCGATTAATATTAAAACATATATCTCATAAAATTACAAGCGGTATAAGAAAAATATCGTTTACAATTTTTTTCTTTTTAAAGACCTATTTTTACAATTAATTGTAAACGATATTTCAAATTTTAACGATCATTTTACTAAACTTGTTCTAATTATTGTTGCGCAGTCGATTAAACAGAATTTAGAAATCATTATTATAACTCTATATAAAACTGAAATATAGACTGAATTGATATTTCAAACTTTTAAGTCTTTAAATAGATTTGCTGTTAGTAAATAACTTTTTATAATTCTCATTACGCTTCGTCTATATATATACGCACGCCCCAATCACAAGCTTTTACATGGACAATTATTATACTCTTGAACTGGATATGTTTTATTTATTGAGTGTACCACTCCATTCATGGGTATAATATTCTAAAAAATATTATAGCGAAGAACTATATAATATTAGTTTGGACTGAACGCACCTTTCATCTCGTGTATATATGAAGATTATTGAAGAAAACGCCCAAAATAATTGTCATTTGAAAGGAGCGGAAGTTTAACCATTCCCATATCTGAGTCTCTCTAATTGAGCATACCTTTTGATTCCTCAGTTATATACAGAGTGGCTATCATACACTTTCCCTTTTGATAGCGCACGAACTTGATGCGAGGTGAAAGCGAAATTGAGGTAAAAAGGGCCGCCCAATTATACCTTGAATGATTCATGACTCCCTAATAATATACTTTATTATACAATTTACTTATTGGCTCAATTTGGACTCAATTTATTCCGCGTGCCGCAATTTTGCGCATCTTTTTACAGCTGTCTCACTTTCATAATTTTATAATAATATGCGATAATTATAATAATATATTGTTGCATATGCATTATAAATAATTACAATTTTACAAAGATTCTCAAGCACAATTATATTATTAGAGAGTCATCTATATTAACAAAGGGTTTATGCATTCTTATAAACATTAAAAACATTTTGAACAAAACACATGGTGTTTATCTCAAGTATATTAACACGATTATTTCCTATAAAGTTCCGTATAATATTGAAACTTCAAATTTGTATAACATTGGATAATATATACAATATATACGCTTCAGATATTACTTAATTTAAATTATATTCGGCTACAATAATTATAACTTAAATTGAAATACGCATGACGTGGTATAACGTTACATAAAGAAAAATGCCGATATGTATAAATATCTTCTTATATAAAATATAATAATTTAGAAATTATTCTAGCTATGATTGTTCACATTTTTTATTTAATCTTACCGCCTTATATGAATTACAACTTATTGTTGTTGTATATTAATTATATTCTTAGCATGATTGTATATTAATTATTGTTTTAACGTTTTATTTATATTTATCAACTGACTGCAGTTTGAATAATTTATAATTATTATAAATATTAAGTTCATAAAAATCTCCGTTTTTGTAAAATATAATATTTCAAAATACAAAAATTATAATTGTTTTATTAAATGAACTTCAGATTGTTTGATATATATTTTATTCTTTAATAATTGCGTATTAATAAATAAAACACTAAAGGCAAATATATAATATTATGTAATCTATATTTAAAAGATAGCAAGATTCTGTATTATTATTCTGCTGAATTCATCTGAACATTTTTTTTTAAGTTTTCAGAATTTCTTCTCTAATGATAAGTATTTTGTTTGTATATATCTATCGCAGAAGAATGAGTTCGATGCTTGGAATGCAGCAGGGAGGTTTCCCAGGAAACACTACTCCAAAACGTCGCCATCAATTGCAGGAGAAAATGTTTCCAGTTGACCGGAATCAAAACAATCCAATGTTGAGTAAGTTAATCTTTAGCTGCAGTTATTTTCCTCCGAATTTATAATCTTTACCTGCAGTCTTATGCTTATATAATTTTATTCACCGATACAAATATTTGAATCCACAATAAAAGTATTAAACGAATAAGAAAGTAACGCTTAAAACATCATTCTCTTTATATAGTCTGATCATTCATCAATTAATTTGTCATTTCTCGAGTAACGAACATATAAACTGGTTATCGATTTATATTATAATAAAGACGCATTTATATATTCGGGTATAAAAGATGTAAATAATATAATACTCTTGTGAGGAGTTATGTGGGACAAAACACAATAGAAAAAAGGGTTGCCCTCTCACATTATAGTATGTAAGACCTCCTTTTCGAGAATTATGATCCTTACAAACTCGGCGGGTAATTAATACACTATATTCTAATTTCCAAGTTGAATAAAATGTCTTTGAAAAGGTATAATGCGATAGACTGATTTCCTGTTTGCGTATCACCACAACCCCCGCGATGTGCATTAGCTTTGACTATAAGGGGATAAACAGAGCTATCGTATCGTACAACGCATAACTATATCCCAGCGCTACTTACATCAAAACTATTCATTTCACTTTGACGACAAATCCTGTGTCCAGAGGGAAGGAGCTATACTTTCAATTGCTTATTTGTGTTTTGTCTTTCTAAGGGACCAAATAGTCAACTCTTTTGTGCTATCTCACTCTCTATTTATACGCATGCATGGGGGCAAAAGTTAGCTATTATAATGCCAAACCTTTCATCCTCAACACTGCATAGATGTAAAACTTATTGCTGAATCCGGAGGCATTCTTTCTACCTGGAAATATCATTCTCTAATATTACAATTGTGAAGCGGCAAGCACGCAACCTCATGTTTGTGCACATTCACTGGATCTGTTAACTATATTATAACCGCTTGCATGATCTATATAGGCGGAACTGCACCCCTGAAAGATGCTCCTGAATTTAAGGAAAAGACAAAAACCACTTTACTGTTTCAATTGAGAGACAAACTCCCTCCTTCAATTCTCAACTTACTCCGCATAATTTTTTTTCTGAACAATTTTCCCGGCTGATCCCATTTATAGGGCCTCCTTACAAAACGGTAAAGATTAAAGTTCTGGGCTGGCGTCATCGAGTTCTCTCTTGAGTTCCCCATCTATCTCTCGTCTCCACTGTTTTTTTCATACTCAACTGGAGGAGTATTGGAGGGAGTTAAAGGCTTTGAGTCAGAATTTCAACAAAAAATAACATCACATTTTTTCACTTAAATTTCATTTCACCTTTGACGGATTTCTTATACAAGCTTGACTTGTCGCCCGAGGCTGTGCTAGGCATGCGCGCCCTGAACAGTATCTGCACACAAGGTCCGAATTCGTATTATAGACCCCCCTTGTTTGCGCAATGCATTGACAATCGTATTATATAGTTTCTTTTGTAGCCTTCTTTCCAAGTAGGAGGTTTGGATGTACTGCTTTGGATAGCGAATGAGACAGCTCTTGTGATACAGGTTCATCGTGTTGTAATATTCGACAATGTTCGAAATAAAAAAGAGAGAGAATGGGAATTCGTATAGTGAGGAAGGGGAGGTTATATACTTGGCATCTCATGTTATCCACTTAGGCAGCGGTGACTTCAAAAAGATTTACCGGTAAGTATATTATAATGGTGGGGAATCTGCTTTTATTCCTCTCTCTCTCTCTCTTTCTCCTATAATGCAACCGAGCAATATGTTGCAATTCCCGGTCTCTCTCTTCCTTTCGCAGATGAATGCTTTCTTTGTATGTGTGTTTGCAGACGTCAAGTTACGCTTCAAATTCTCTCTGAAATATCGTCTTATTAATATAGATAGTATTTATTTTCAGTAGCTTTTTCCTTGTTTTTCGCTCTTGAAATTATTTCCGTTGTCTGCGCGGGTCTCTAGCGTCCGAGACACTGCCGGAGTTCCTGTCTTCTTCTCTTTTATGTGTATGTATATATACTCTCATCCCCTTTGACCTTGATGGTGATAATATAATGATGTGTTTCTGATTGTTTTCTATCTTCGAGAAGCTATATTCGCAGTCTTCCTTGTGCAGGCCATTAATGGCTTTGGTGCCAACCTAATTTGCCGAACTATTAGTAGATAATGTAGATGACATGTTGCTTAGCTAAATTTACACCTTTGTTCGTTCGCCTTCATTATAACGAGCCAACTAAATTTCTTTTTATATATGAACTAAGTACAGGTATTATTGGAATTGAAAATATGTCAAAAAAAGTGTCTATAATAATTTCCTGTTTTCTGCAATCTGAAAATATCTTAATATTTAAAAGTATAATTTATAGAATAATCTGTTAGCATTGAGAATTTAGACAGCTCTATATTATAGTGTGTGTAGAGCTTAACATAAGAAAACTTATTGTTCCGTATATTCCTAACTCGTTTTTATGTTTTCTGAATGCTAAACACTATCCGCTATACCTTGAGATAGGATAAGTTTGATTGCAGCTATAAATCCAAATGACCTCACAGAAATCTGCCTCACTTGAAAGCTTTGGCGACAAATTCACTTTATATATTATAGCATTTGGAGTGATTGACCGCATGCACATCTGCAATATGATCATAAGAGAATTATATTGCTTCTGTAAACCTGTGTCGGTCATTTCGACTCAACTCTTATGGTGGCAGAAGACCTTTGTATCCTTGCCAAATTTATGCGAAGTGCTCACTCGATCGGCTATACTAAAACCGAGGCGTTATATAATAAATAAATAAATAATATCAGCGTTATTCTATATAATTAGCGGCTAATATTTAAGCGCATATAATGTATTCATAAATTTGTTTTCCTACTAAATTGTATATAATTATATGTTCACCAAAACATTTGGTCTTGCAAAGGTGCACACAAAAAAGAATTAAATGGAGTGAATTTTCGGTTTCTATATATACGCTCCACCGCAATAATGTCTTTACATTTACTTGGGCTGCCTGTTAGTCGGGAAAGCAACTTCAAAGGAAATGCCGCTCTTATAAGCGCACTTATTCTTGTGTATTATTGTATTCTGGAGTATATGTCACAGAATATGTTATAAAGACCTGTAGCCATATGCATAATATGCACATAACCCACACATTATATTACCAGTGTATTATAATGTTAATTGCTCGTCGCCAGACCTCTGCGTTAATCCTCAAATTAAATATTTTTGTGCTGAGCGGGTGTGATCAGATCTTCTTCATTAAAATCGGTGCACGAAAACAAATTCGACATATTGAAAAAAAAACATATAAAATTTTATAAATGTAACAATTTTGAAGCACCATACATAATATTGACTATATTGTAAATTTATATCGGACCATACAAAACTCGTTTAATAGATTTTGCATATAGATATTGTATATTATATATAGAACTAGAATGGACATCTAAAATATTTCTATACTAAAGTATGTTGCATCGCGTGTATGGCAAATCCAGAGTTGTGATTGGGTAAAT
>JAUZNC010058884.1:0-84326 GCA_034780395.1 Vannuccia rotundouncinata
AATGTGATTGACAATGGTGGCAAGTATATTTAAAACATGTAAACTTTGCTACACAATTACGTTTCATATCGTGTATCATCTATAACTATTGTACATTTCAAAAAAACTATTTTTGGAGACGCGGTTTTTATGATGCAGCCTATATTTAGTCAAATATTCCAGCAATGGATTAAAGTATTAAAGATCTTGAAAAACCTGACATTAACGAAAAAACGATATTATTAGAATTAAATTACACATTTATGACAATATAATACTACTCTGGGCATACATTTACAAACTTATCATTATACTTTCTCTTGAGGAAAATCTTTAAAAAATAATAACACGTATTACATAAAAAAAGTTTTGAACATATATTTATACTATAAAACATAATACATATCTATCAAAGTATATATTATATATGTACAAGTATTTACATAATACAGTGCCTATTGATTACAGCAAGTGATTTCAATTTCACAAAATAAATATTTTAAAAATTGTGATATACTAAATCTTGAAAACATCAAAGTAAAGTAGTATACTAGTTATCCTGTAGATTCATTTGTTACATCCAATTTCTTTTTCTTCTTTTTGTGCTTGGTTTTCTTTTTCTTTTGAGAACTGTGATTAGTAGATTTATGAGAATTGGCATTTCCTTCAATAGGGTAACAACTGGAGTCTTCAATATCAATTGAAATATTTTCACAACTTTTATTCACTAAGCACGGGTCTTCTGAAGCTGACCTACTTCTACACCGACTTTCGAGTGATTTGCGACTTTGATCCTTGTCCTTTGATTTTGACCGACTTTTGCCTCGACTGTCACCAACGGAACAATACTTCGACTGAGAAATACTTTTAATTTCTGTCTGTTTTGATGTGACATGACATTCCCTTGAGGAACGTGTCTCATCATTGATCGACGTTGACCTACTTCTGGCTTGACGGTAACATGATTGTCGATTTTTGTTGAAATCATTTGACTTTGACCTACTTCTTTTTCGGCGGTTACGTGGGTACCAATGTTGGTCGCCATTGTCCGAATTTGACCTACTTCTTTTTCGGCGGTTACGTGAGTACCGATGTTGATCGCCATCTGCGGAATTTGACCTACTTCTTTTTCGGCGGTTACGTGTGTACCGATATTGGTCGCCATCTGCGGAATTTGACCTACTTCTTTTTCGGCGGTTACGTGTGTACCGATATTGGTCGCCATCTTTCGAATTCGACCTACTTCTGTCTTGACGGTTATGTGAGTACCGATGTTGGTCGCAATCTTCCGAATTTGACCTACTTCTGACGTGTCGATGATTTCTGTCGCCATCGTTTGACTTCGGCCTACTTTTTTCTTGAGAGCCATCACTTGATTTAGTATACCTTTTCGACTCTTTCGACTTTGATCTACTTTTAGTACGGTTATAGTACGATTTCTGTAGTTTAAGACTGTGATGTCTTGACCTTGCTCTAGATGAATCCTTCTCATTGTTTTTGCGACCATCCGAGATTTGACGGCTTCTTGACGAAGATCGTCTTGATCTGTTATTTGGCTTTCGAGACCTTCTCGAGCTAAAAACAAAAATCAAACAAACACAAGTAAAATTTATTCACACACATCGTATGGATTGTATGAGTGATACCTTGATTGTATGGATGATGGAGTTGTATAACCATGTCTTCTGGAAGATCGATCATCATCAATATTTCGTCTGAAGGAGGGAGCACCATAAATACTTATTAAACTAATTGAACATAATTAGACTAAAAATAATCTTTGCTGATAAAATATTTATTTTAGAAAGTTTTGATGACAAACTCCGTTGAGATTAATTAATAAATCATCGATTAACAGACCTGGAAGATTCAATCCTGAGCATTTGGAGAGGATTGGGTAATCGTGATTTCTCAGGATTAACAAAAGGATGCAGAAAATTGCATTGGTCTCCTTTGGGACATCGCTCACGTAAATTGAGACCTATTGTGAAAACAGTCTTTAAATAAAATGTTAGCTATAATTAAAAATCAATTTAGCGAAAACACATTTCGCTTGTAATAAGTTGTATATTTATAATTTTTTAATTAGGATTATTTAGATTGAATTAACAAACTTTCGATCGAAATATAAAAATAATATAACGTGATTTAAGAAAAATAAGAGGAACATTTAAACACACATTTATTTATTTTTGACACAATTAACCTAATTATAATAATAACTCACCACATATTGCCTCTCTCCAGCTAGGGATCGTTGCAAAGTGACATTCGAGTTGAATGCCGGCGAACCATCGTCCTGAGAAAATGGAATGGGCTTTTGAGGCTGCCTCTTCACTGCAAGTAGAGGAAAAAGAACATTAAAAGGAGAATATGAAGCTAGGAAGTAAAGCAATGTTCAAACAAGAATACTGACTCACTTGTGATACTCTAGGTAAACAGTGCCTCTGAGATGAGGAGCAAGATTCCGACAGGTCCACAATGCCTTCACTCGACCACATTTAAAGAACTCGCCGATTACATCGTCAAAGAAGGTTTGATAGTCTTCGTCAAGATCACTGTCATCGATTTCCAGTTTGATGTCTGACAAAAGCGAATTGTTGTTGATTATTAATAGTGTAAGACTAGACAACATGCTTAGATTAGAACCATTCTTAAAGAAAGGGTAAATAATATTAAAATATAGCTGACACCTTTGTCTTGACCTCGACCTTTATGGCTGAGTTCTTCTAGACCAAAATTGCGAAACATGTTCGGCAGAATAAGAACACTACTTAGTGTTGGGTAGTCATGGAGACGAGAACATCTAGGCAGTGAAGAGAAAGGAAAAACGATGAAAATATGACAATGCTGAAAATGGTACGATGCGGAGGATCCCATACCGAACACCAAATCGACAGGCTGAAGTCTTTTTGAAGAAAGGACATGGTTCTCCTGAAAGCTGATCTACCGAAGTTGATGATGCAATAGCATTTGCTGTCTCTTCAGTTGGAGCAAACGGGTTGTGCCAAGGTAGTGAGCTGGGGTCAGCAGATCCCTACAAGAAACAACGTTAAAAAGATTTTGGAAAAACCCAATGGAAGATTTTCTTTATAAATGAGAAAAATCGAAACTAATTATTAAAATCACAATAGAAATTTAAATACTACTTCTACAACACTAGTAGTAACGCATAAGTATACATAGAAATACCAGTTAGTATATGAATTACATGTTTAATCGGATTTTGCATGTCTCCAAAAAAACTGATCAGTTTAAATAATATTAATTTACTTACCTCTAAATTTTCATTGACTGTTGCTTGTCTAAGCAGGTCATCCTATTACAAAGAGAAACGTCATAATTGATCGATGAAATTGGGAAGCGTGTAACACAAGGACAGATATAGAGATGAAACAACTGAGAGCAGTGAGGCAGTGACCAACAATGCTGAATAGTTTGAAGATTCAGTTAAGTGAAACCAAGCAAAATATAATAGATTATCGGATAAATTAAATGTAAAATATAGTCAAAGATTAAAAATATAAATTAGTTTTTTATATAGCCATAAATATCGTTGTCAAGAGGATACTCTCTATTGCGAACCTGGTTGCGTCTCCGTTCTTCTTCTTTCTGTTGAATCTCGTCTTCTCGTCGCTGCCATTCTTCACGTATTCGACGCTGATTGGTCAGATAAGATATAGGGTCATAATAGAACATTTTCAATCTAGATAATGATCCCAAATAATTAAAAAACTATTGAATTAGTATAACTTGTATAAAACAAATAGTATAATATGAAAAATGATCTCACCTCTTCCTCATCTCTCTTCTGAGTTTCCGCAGCAAGTTTAGCTTGCTTCTTCTTCCATAAAGATTGTGCCACCGATTCCCGGTGCTCCCACTCACGATGGGCTACTTGACTACATAAACCGAAAAATGACAAAACAATGGCCTTCTCCAAATATAAATACACAAAACAATACTAACTGTACAATTTATTTAGTTTGATATACTATGATAATTGTATATTTGTGTACCTCGTCAAGAGACTAAGCGGTGGATGAAATCAGGCAGACAAAATGTGTAATTTTGTTTAGAATTCAACAAAAATCCTTTGAAATCATTACTTTAATAATCAAATTTTTTAATATCACAAATTGTACTAACTTGTCAAACTTTCATTATATTTATAAACCAGACTTTTACCTTATATATTCTTCTTTGAGTAATTTCTCCCAATAAGAAGGCGAATTTTCTAAAAGTTCTTGTTCTGAAAAATACCAATAAGAGACCTAATAATAACCACCTATTCTTAATTGTATATTCTTAACATATATAATTTATCTATACCAAAGGAAGTTTACAACAATTTAGTCATGATTAATTAAATTTGAAAATGATAAAAATATAAAAATTACTTCTCTGGCTAAAATTTCATAGTTATGCGGTATATATAATATAACAGTGGCAATAATTTTATTTTTCGGGCTTATAATAATATCAAATGTGTGTTTTTTTTATTTAAATATCTTAGCCATTATTTATTTTTGCTAATCATATTTTTATGTTGGTGAAACTTTGAGGTGACTATTTAGTTATTAATAAGAGAAAATGAAAATTGATTATTAAATCAAATTTATATTAGAGAAAAGGCTTGTTAATTTGAACTTCTGACAAGTTAGTATCAAATATTAAAACTTTATTTAATGATGTTTCACTGTTGCAAACTTCGTTTTATTTTTTGGTTTTTCAAAATGAAATAAGTCTACAATTCAATATAATTAACATACCACTTATCTCCCTTGATTCCTTTTCTTGTCCTGCAAGTTGTCTGCACTTCTGACGTTTAAATTTTTTCCATGCAGCTCGACGTTTGTAATGACTACATAATTAAAAACACTGATTATTACATAATGTGTATTTTTAACTTTTTATATGACATATGAAATGTGCAGTTTGACGATTATTAAAATATTGAACTTAGACTAGATTATAAGAACCTCTAGAAGAAGAAAAGATTCTATAAAAATGGTAAAATTTTGAAAGATTAAAACCATTAAATAATGGTAATTTGTTAACAATAAGTTAAATAAGTCATTGTTTTCAACAAGGATATCAAGTAAAACATTATATTTTAAGTAATTATAACAAAAAAATATATTCTAGATGAGTCAATTACAAAAGAATCAATATAAAAGATGTCAAGAAATTTACTACTTATACAGTTGTCATGAACAATAAATGTGCTGTGAGCTATGTGTTATAATGAGCTTAGTTCACTTAATTGTTGTATTTCTCAGGCATTTTATTCTCCGTAGTAACTTTATTACCAACCTGTATATTATATATAAAAGTAATAAAATTACTAGCATGGTGTACATTTTAAATTTATATTAAATTTATCAGTTTGTAGTTGCGGAAGTAATATTTACAGAGATCTAATGATTTTGAATTTAACATCAAATAAAAGACAATATTAAGTGACAGCAACTTTTTTTAAATACTGAAATAATAGAGGTAATAATTGTAATATATTAAGTTCTAAGTCTGATGTTTTTTTACTTTATTTTTACTTCAAAATTCCCGATTTCATTGCGAAATTCCAGACTGGAAAAGCAAAGTTTACAAGGCTTAATTTGATTCTTTAAATCTAATAGTAACACTCCCTTTATAATGATCTAGTTGCTCACTCTTCCTTTGATGAATTATATACATTGTAACAATATTATTGATATACATATGTTATTATAAAAATGACCTCATAAAAAAACAAAACAAAATATAGAAAGGTATATTCAAATAGAAATTATTCTATAGAATAATATGTATTATAATAATTCAAGCATTAAAAATACATAGAATTTAATTTGTAGTCAGTGTTAATAAATCTAATAAAAGTACAGTTCAATTTGCAGAATTTCAATTGTTGAGGTCAATTTCAGGAGATCTGCTTTCAAGGCCCATAATCTTATTGTAAGCACATGTGCCTCTTTGAAAAGCATAGTACTGTTAGTTGTTGCTGCTTCTTTAGATACAGAAAATGCTTTGTTGTCCAGCTCAGCATTTTCTTTTTCCATTTCCTGACACTTTCTTCAGCTTTTTTCTACTTTTCCATATCATCTTGATATCTTCTACTGACAGCTTTGATTTCTGTCAGTGCTTTTTGAGAAATGTCTGGCATTTTTTACACCCCCAACTGCAAAGAGATGTTTAGCACTTTTGCTATGTGATGCTAAGGCAGATCTGCCATTGTTCCAATGTTAATTATAGTTTTGCATAAAACACATTTTGCTATGTGCATTGAGCAATCTCAAGCAATCCAGTGCTCAAATTCTTGATCAGACAACCACTTAGTTTAAAATAAGTTAGACATTTAAAATCTAAAATGCAGAATGTAGTATTGAATGAATGAAAGGCAAGCAATGACATGTAGTGATAGCAATTCCATTTTTTATTATAAGTTGTATTTATGATGACTAATATAAACTCAAACAAAGCCTCTCAGTCAATCAGATATCAACACAAACACTAGAAAACTCTGTGTGTGGCGTGGGTGTTGCTTATTTCCAATTGGCAGATTAGAAATTAATCTAACTATATGTCTACCTTTATTATATATCTCTTCATACAAGTCCAGTAGCTATATTATAATATAACATCATTATGATCTTAATAAAATGGATAACAATATAAATACTATAATCATTAAAAATCAAGGGTTCTTAAGGGGTAGTGGGAACCCTGAATAACTTGTTAATATTGTATATATTTGATTATTTTATTTATATATAATTATTTGATTCTTAGACAGCAATCCTCTAATTGAACATCCAAAGTAAATAGTGATCACATTTCAAAATTTGTAAATAGTGTGCCCATTTCAAGGATTTACATTTTAACCATTAAAAATATAAAAATATATCTGCTATATTGTATTTGAAGGTTGTGAAATTTTGTTAATTATATAACATAATTTTGTACCCTATAAAAATATACAGTTAACATATATTATAAAGAAAAATAAAGTGTACTATTATGTTTATGTGACTTTTGTATGGTATGTATTGCCTGCTATAATTCAATTATAAAATATAAAATTTGCAATACCTACTAAACTTTTGGTGTATGAGTACCACATATTGAGGTATGTCTAAATAAATACTCTGCAGACTGAAAAAATTATGGCTGTATTCTTAATGATTTTGTTATATTATAGTAATTTAATTTCAACAGAATATTAAATATGGAATATGTATGACAATATATGAAGATAAAAAGTTAAAAAGAGCAACCAATACTTGTAAAAAAATTTTGTACAGTAGAAATAGGATATAATGGCACCTCAAGGGAAACTACAAAACATTTCATTATAAGCAAACATCATTATTATTTAGCTTACTACTTGCATTTTTAAGTAGTATAAAAATATTATATTTTATTGAGTGTAATTAAATTGGATTATGTAATGCAATATGTTTTTTTTAAACTTTATTAAACTGCCATGCTTAGGAAAATGGTATTACACATTTAAGTACACTAATCTTTATTGCTAGTTGTATGTATAAGTTCACCAGTTTTCTATAACAGCTTCACCTTTAGAGGTTGTTCTTTTGATAATCAAATTTTTCCACATTTGTATAAAGGGCATTTGTACTAAAGCATTTTAAATTACCATAATCTACCTCAAAAGATTATTTAATAACTACAAGTACCTATATATGTATTATGTCAACATAATCTTTGCAGTTTGACTGCTATTGTTAAATTAAGATTAAATTATAATTAATATCATACAAAATAGAAGGCAAAACTTGTTTCATAATTCTATAACTGTGTTTATGAAATACTCTATTCAGAATATTGATATAACTGAGCTGTCTCTATTTCTGTTGGTGTCAAACTGCTGGTTGAATTAAGCTACATTAAATCATCCTAAAAAGTGACAAATCTGCATTTCTTTTTGTGATGGTGATATATAAATGTGGCTGGTTAAGGTGTTTGCATAAGTGTTCAACATCCTGTTTAGTTAAATGAAGATACTAAAGCTATAATGACACAATATATTTCAAAAATTAAATATCTTACTTAAAATGTATTATTAAACTATCCATATATGTATAAAAAATAAAAAAAAGTCTTTATGGAACTAATAAAGGTGTCCTTATGTACAAACTTTTGTTATATGTAATGTCATTAAATACAAATATTTTCATATACAAAATATAGTGTAATTTGTTGGAAATCAAATTGTATCACAACAGATAAACTATTAGTACAGTCAAATCTGCGTATATTGGATTTGATGAATATACAGATAATTTGCATGGCATGGAATGAAAATGCTTATTCTGTAATGTTAATCTACTCCACATATATAAGATTTATGCCTTTATTGGATCAAATTTTTTGTCCCTTGTTAACTTTTTTTGTCATATATAATGGATAATAATATTGGTTTTCTTGTTCTATTTGCAACTAATTCCAATCATTTTGTAAAAGAGATTCATCAGTGTTGTTGGCGACTTGAAAAGACCTTCCAACACACCACTGACCTGTGAAAACACAGAAAAACTTTTTCCATTGTGATCCTAAGTATGAGTAACATATTTTTTATTTTATATTCATAAAACTGTCATAAAATACATATATCTATCCATTTAAATGTTTTTCTTTAATATGAGTTAAAGAGTTAAACCAGCTATACTGGATTTCTGGCTATTGTGGATTTTTTCATTGGAACCTAACAATCCCATATGTGTGGATTTCACTGTATATGCAATATTATTATATTTAAATCCTACTGTATAAAAAAAAGTTGTCCATTAATTTATTAACAAAATCAGAGTGAACTTGATATTTAATTTAAAATTATATGTGCAAATATCAATAGACATAATGGTTTCCTTATCAATAGATTAATCCAGATATTTATTAATTATCAACATAGGCTATTTTATGAAGAAAACCCATATTAAAAATGTAATTTATCAAACAAAAGTTATAGTCTTGTATTCATATATAAACATTCAGTTAGTAAAAGATTAAATATTTAATGAATATTGCATGTAAGCATAGCCTATAAAATAGTGCATAGACTCAAAATTAATTGATTTTAAAGCTAATAATCATTATTATATTAATAATTATAGGACATTCCTGTCAAAAAAAGTCTGGTTAGTCCTATTCAGCATAATATAGTCTTAATGGTAGTCTTCATGTATACTCAAATTCACGCATTAAAGTCAAGTGGCTCTGATTCTAAGTATTGTTTTTGTAAAACATAAGATCAACATAAATGATATTATCAAATGAATTGATAGAATTATAGAGCATCAGCCTAATACCAAAAGTTTATTTTAATAATTTAGCCTTTCACAGAATGTATGTACTATGTTCAAGTAAATATATATAATCAAAAAGACAAACAGACATACATATAGCATGAAAAATTGGGATAAATTTATGATTTTGTTACATATCTTTAATTTTAATAAATATTTTTGTATTTAATTTTTCCAAAGAACTTAGATTTTATACATAAAATTTGATTTTTACACATATATATATATATATAAATAGTGGGATAGTATACATCATATACAGAACATTTTTATAGTTAAAACTATATAGGCATATATATACCTTTATTTTAAAACACATTTTCAGAAATGATTCTAAACTTCTATAAGATTTTGTAAATGTTGAGATTCTTAAAACCTATGGACAAAATGGTGCAAAAACATAACAAATCCATTAATTACTGCTATTCTTTATTTGAATTAATATTTAAATGCACTAAATATTCAATTATATAATGGTGTATTGACAGTATTGGGTGTACCTTGGGATCTTCTGGTGTCAGAAATTTATTTTAACAAGCAAACATTATATTTTCTAATATATACTGAATACTAATAGAATAATTTATACATACTTTAAAATATTGACAGGCACAGATATTTCATTCATATAGAAAGCTTTTTTAAAAATAAAAAGTATTTCAAAAGATTTTCTTCGTTGCAAAATGACTTAAAAAAATTGAAAAACTTTAACTTTACATTTTAATTTAATTGAAATTTGATATGAAACATACATTAAGTAACATTTAAACAAGTACTAATAAAACTTTTGAATTCAATTGATTGATTTGAATATAATGAACTATAGGGATATCTAATCAAATAAAAAATTATCAGGAAAATTAATGCACCAGTTTTAACTTTCAAAAATATATAAGCTATATGTAAAAAAATTATAGAAAGTTTTACTTAAATTCTGATGAGTACTTTACTGTTAAAATTCTTAAAACTCTGAATTAACGTTTGTTGGTATAATATGTGTGTTTATTATAATACTATATTTATTTTTTGTATTATTTGCTAATTCAAAAACATATAATTAAAAATTATCGTTGTAAGTTTCATTTTTAATTTGAAACCAACTGCTGAATTAACGATTTTTTTGTTTGCACAATAACATTGTTCATTTAATCCTATATGATCGTAATTTACACATATATATATATAATATACGCGACAGAATAACTTTTCTATTTTGGGCGGCCATATAATTATATATAAAATATTTTCTCCAAAAAGGGATCAATTTAGTTGTGCTAATTCTAATTCTAAAAGAAAATTAAATTATTCAATCGAGGTTGTGTCATAGGTATAAATTGATTGTAAATATGTTTTTATGTGGCGCAGTGTCCAAAAGCTCCTCGCTGCTACGTTGCTGTAATTGTGACTGGTATAATAATTGAAAAATAAATTTTTAGTCGAATTTCTCCTTCAGTAAGTATATAGTTTCTTGCATGTTATATTGGTTCCATCTCGCAATATACCGGCAATAGTCTTATAATATTTACCACAACTTTTAGGCAATGAGATTTGGAAGAATTTTTAACTGATATTCAACGTTTTGAAATTCAGATCTTTGGCATACGAATATAATTACGGAGTTCTTTCGAAACATTATAATTGGGGGAAATAGAACTTTTGCCCCGCTGATCCCCCAATAATTTTAGTTAACTGAGAAAAAATCATGTGACTCCGTACAAGGAAAAAACTACCTAAAAAGCTAGTTTAAAATAGATATGATTGATATAAAATTTATACCTAGATGTGATTAAATGTATTAAAATTTCTATTCCGCAAACATTATTTCAGAAAATACTACACAATTATTATCAAAGATACTATGTCTTATCAGGTGTTCCTTGCCACTACTACTGGGCACCAACAATTATTTGGCTAGGTATGTATAAATAGTGTGACAGCTCAAATACGATCAGAAGAACCTTCTGCCATTTTTGTTCATTGTTAGGCAGTTCTTCAGCACAATTATTCCAGAAAATACAAAATGATCCGCGATGCTAATTGGAACTCTGCCCAAGAATTTCTCAATTGATAAATGAATCACTAAAACGCCTAATGGTTTTTTAAAAATGTACAGTTATATATTTTGAGATAGTAGCCTAGGCAGCGGTGTCCGTACAGCGGGCTCTATAGATGCCATTCTTCGGAATTACTTTCCTTTAATGGCCACGCTATCTACTCTTAATGAGTAACAGCATGTTGAATACGATCAGAAAGATGGGGAATTTCTTAGCTTGATGGAAAAATACAAAATATTGTTTGGATTCAGATTTGCTCATTTAATTTTTGGAGCCATAGAACAGGTCTCAAGAACATTACAAGATATTAACACAACTGTACAAGATTCAGGACAGGCATCAGTAACCTTAAAAACATTTCTTTCTCATCAGCGAAATTGGTCAGCTTTTGACGACGTTTTTTTCAGACAGAGATACACAATCCATCTGTATTTTGGAAAATAGCAGATCTCATGTTTTTAAAAAATTTCCATAAAAATTGTTTTGGTTTTTACAGCGTCGATGTATAGATGTGACTCTTCTTGGAAGCAACTCCAACTGTTGCATCTATAGTGTCGTTTCCCATCAACTGTATCCTCTCTGATTAAAGGTATATCCAACTATAAAACCCTGTAAATCAACATATCACCTAATTTAGACCTTTGTAGGACAGCGAATGACCCAAGGTCTAGGAGTCTGTTGTATAAGAAGAAGAAACACAAAGTCTAAATAGTAAACACAATTGTTTAAACACTACTTTAAATTGTAGTCCCTGGTCTGGAATAAATTTACCCTCTTTTTGTCACTTTTCATTGAGCTCGACACCGATCTGTAATGGCAATGCAATTCAAAGAATATAGACCTCGCTCTATATTCTTTGATGTAATTGCTCATATGACAATTGCTCGTTACTTTTGTCTCTTTTTCTCTCCGATAATTTTGAGTTAATGACGCAGCTAATTGTGACCATCATCTATCATCTATTTAAAGATGACAATCAATTTGAAAATCCATTTAAAAATTACGCCGCAATTCTTATGATGATAGTCCAGGTTGTTTTCTATTTGATAATCTTGCAAAAATTGGAAAAATCGAAGAAAAAATTTTTAGGCAGATACTTATTCAAAAATATATTTTTTTATATAAAAATTTCAAAAAACTATTTTTTCAAATCAATAAAACTATTGTCAAATTGATCAATAAAAATTGCCGAATTCCCTCCCCCGGCCCCCCTCCACCGGTATTGGGAGGTTAAAGGTCTCCAACGATCCATTGAATGCCCACTCAAAATTCTCTACTTCAGCTCTGAATACTTTATCTAATTTTCTATTTTATTTTTCTGTTCCAAATGTTGCCCTAAAGCAATTGTCTTCGTACTTCTGGACGAATAGATGGACAATTTCAGATTTATTTATGGACAAAGGCCTGGTGAACTCGAGCTCTTGTATATGTGAGCAAATAAGTTCTTTTAATCTCCACCGAACGATATTACCACCAGAGTGCTTTAATAAATGTGTTCAATGTTACTCATGCTCATAATTTCCCATCTTTCGTTAGTGTATAGTCTGTAAATTCGAATTCCATCACAAGATACACAACACTCGATTACATGCCTTTTCGTTTATCGTACGCTGAACATTCGTTAAGTGTTTCAGCCAGCAATTATTGTGATAAGAAATTTCTGCGGTATACATATCATCAACACCTGACGAATGAATTTTCCAAGTCTCCTCCCACTTCTGACTAATGTTTTTACAAGAAAAGACAGTAATCAATGTCCTTGGAGTTACGTTCAACTCAAAACTGTCTTTATCTCCTCACATCTTTAAAACTAATGAGAAATGCACAAAATCCTTATTTTACATAAAAAGCATGCGGTCCCACAAACTATCGAAAGAAAACCTACACCATATTTTTGAAGCGATTATTATCCCCAAAATAACGTACGCATCTCAAGCCTGGTGGGGATACACAATCAAGCAAAATCGGGAAAGACTCGAACAATTTGTCAAACGAGCAAAAAAATGAGGTTACTGTAAACACGAACAAAAAAGTATTACAGCATGTGTCACAAAATACGACGCCAACCTTTTCAAATCAATAATGGCAAACAATAACCACAAATTACATCATCTCCTACCAAAAAGAAAATGCACAAAGTACACACTGCGCAAAACTTCCTTCAACACTCGCGCAGTAGCAACCTACGACTTGAAAAACTTCACTCCAAGAAATGTTATTAATCAAAATTACCTTTGAGTACCAGTGTGACTGACAAATTTATATTCTGTTAAACATTAACCACACCTAAATTAACAATGTAAATTATATGCTCCTTTTTCTATATCCTATTTTTCTCTTTATTAAATGTTCCCATAATATCGAACTAATTTCTGTACAATATTCCTAATCCCGAACATTTACATTATTATTATTATTACGTATAATGGTACTTAATCTGTTTCATTATACTCATAATACTCATTTGCGTTCTGTCAAATGTTTTTAAATATACATTATTATTATATACTGTGAAAAATATCCTTGAGACACTCTGCTGCGTTTTTGATACTCGTCTAATATTCTGTTATCTATTTCTTTATTTTTTTAATAACTTTTAAAATAAATTTTTCATATTTTGATAACTTTTTTAAAACTTTGGTTACATATTTATATGAGTTGGCAATACATTTATAATAAGCTTTAAAAATGGTTTCTTCTTATGATAAGTGTGAACTAAATGTTGATTGGACGCCTATATTTTAATGACGTCACCAATCAGTGTTTGCACCGAATTAGAAAGTCACAACAATGTTTTCGAAAACAAGATCCAAAGACCTTTCAAAAAATCTATGTCGCTTCCTTCTTTCACAAAACGTAAAACAGAACATCCTATAGTGTTTGGACTAAAAGATTCGCTTAATTTTATTAACAATTAAAAAAAAACATAATAAAATACACGAATTTTATTTTTTGATAATTGAGTATAAAATATAATAAAGAAGCATGAACAGGTTATAATATTAAAAGTTAAGTCTACACTATTTAATCTGATTAAGTAACATGAACTACTTAATATTGTAAACAATTTCGAAACAGTCATTAGAGAAAATACTTGTAGGTATATATAAACATTTTTACTATAATACAAATGAAGCAGTTATATCAATTATAAAATATAATATGGATAGGTAATAAGTAGTTAGTCAATTAACTATCATGTCAAGGAAATAGATGGCAAATTATATTTTAGTATTATTTAAATATGTTGAATTATATTTTTTAAATTATTGTTTTTCTATACACTAATGAAACACGGATAAAAAATATTTTGAATAAAATGTTCAACAATAAATAATGACAATAATACAAAATTGATAATTATAACTGAAGTATAGTTGTGTATAAAGAAAACCCTTTACACTTTTTAATTTGCAGATTCGTATGTGTTATCACTAACATGGTTTGGTGAACGAATTGCTAAACTAAGTTTTCTATCAAAGGATACAATCGATTTTCTGGGATCGTTGTTCAGATTTTTTGTGCTGTATTTTTCTTTAAATTTCTCCCAGAGCTTTTGAATAATTCTTGACGTCACTATGTCGCCAGCATTGGTTGACAAAATTCGCAAAATGAAGATACCGTCGTGCCGAAGAAAGTGATTTATAAAGCCTTGGAGGAGTTCGCTTTCTTTAGATGATGAATAGTCACTTGAGACTCGAAGATATTTCTTTACAAATTTGACTCTACTTCGTAATAATCCCACTTGATAAATCCATTTCGGAATACTTAAAGTAGTCAAAATAGCTGCAACCAGGGTCCAAAACCAGAGAAACACATAAATCTTTTCGTTTATCATGTTCACTGGTAAAGCACATTGTGCAATGTAATTATTCGAAGATCCCATATGACGTATTCCCTTGGCGTTACAAAAGGTGACTCTTGGAAAAATTAGAGTCTGTTGCCAATCTTTTCCTTTTAAAAGATTTTTTGTGATATGCACACCAAAAGCGACCATAGTTTCATTAGATCCAAGAAAACGATGTATTAGGAAGAGCTGTCCATAAGCGTTGAGCAAATACAATAGTTTAACTATGACATAAAGAATGAAAAGCCAGTTTCCAAATCGCTTACTAATCATAAAAAATGAGCATTTATTGTATACTCTACGTCGGAAATTAGCCACTTTTCCACGGCGAAAGTCTCGATGTTGAAAAATCATGTCTTCCAAATCAACAGCTATCTCATCAAGAGTTTTATTACGATCTTCTAGATCCATTTTTGAAACTGCCTCTCGTGCCTTTTTTACTATGTTTTCAAGATCCGTTCCTGATTCATTGTTACTCAACATTCTCCAAAGAAGACAAGGCGCGTAAAACAAAAGCCCTTGTATAGCAAGAACGAATGGAACCCATTGATAGTAGTCTGAAATGTTAAATAAAAATAAATTATGTAAATAAAATATTCAAATTATTTTTATGAAAAATTTGTATATATATATGAAACATATATACTATACAGTATTTGGATATCTATTTCTTAAAACTAGATTTGTAAATTTCGTGTATAAGAAATTTGTTTCACGAAACTAAAATTCTAATTTATAACATTGGAATTTAACTTCTATTATAAGATTTCTGTTTCAATTATCTGTAGTTACAGTATTTCTACAACGTATCTTGGCTATGAAATAGAAATAAATGCTATTGGGGTGATTGCGCAAAATTTCGAATTCATTTTATTTCATAAAATTTGAATTCCAATGTAACGTTATGAATTGAAATTTTTGTTTTCTGAAATACATTTCTTATAAACTAATTTGAATATTTTTTTCTGAATTAGATTTCTTATCCATGCATGAAATACAATATTGTCTTAAGAAATTTATATCCAATCAAATATACAAATTAAAAAAATACATTTCAATAATTATAACAATAATCTGTCTGTCTTTGGTATCAATAATCTATTTCCGATGTACTATGTTTTCTATATTAATCATTCAAAACTATTTCAATATTACAGTTTTACACTTGTATCACAATTAGTTTTGCTTCGAATTTTAAAGTAATATATTAAAATATTTATTGCGTGATTTCGATAAAAAATTTCGACATTAAACTGATCATTAATTTATAGTTTAACTAATTGTAGTTCATTCTATAATCTGAATCAGAACCTCTTATGATTGGAACCAGTTTATAACAGATTTAAGAACATTTAAATAAACTCTATTTCTAGTGAATATTAATTTATGATAGTTAGAAGAAAATTTAAAAAATTCGTCTTTACTTACTCAGCCTGTTCTTATCTATGTTGTCCCATTCTTCTTGATTATGCGGCATTCGATCTGTTGGCAGCATCGGAATGGTTCCATGGACCCAGCAATAGCTCTCCAAATAGTCGTCGAACTCTTCACCGCTCGGCGCAACAGGAATGTAACAACTGATTGGTTTTGAGAAGAACTGTTTAAACCCGACTATGAAGGTGCAGATAAAGAAGACCCCAACAGAGTATAAAAAGTTAAACTTGTCAGAAAAATCTTCTATTCCCGTGAACTTGACAACGTTAAACTTGTCTAAGTAGCTGATAAACTCTGTTTGAAGCATGGTTTCTACAAGATAAACGTTTTTTATATAGCTACATAAATTGAGAATATGTTTAGTATATATTGTAGTAATCAAATAGTAACTATGATACAAATTCATTTAAATAGATATGTAATTTTGAATACTAATATTTGTCCGATTATAATTAACTAACCCGAAGATATATCTTTTATGGACTTTCTGTAAATTTTAAATTTAAAAAATAATATTTATATTTTAATTTAATTACTAAACGAATATTACAAAATGTGTAATAAAATATCAACAATTAGTATCCATATAGAATAAATACTCATACCTTTTTTTGTTCAATGCCCGCTCTTAACTTCGTATTTAAAAATAAAAACTGTCTTAATATTTGGACTGATATTTGCAAGAATTATACTGCAAAAATAAATTTAATTCATCACAATTCATTGTTCAGAAAATGCTTCACCAAGTGGGTTGTATGAATTGTACTTTGTCAATAATTCGCTAGATGCGCTTAGGCAGACTTTCCGCCTTCATAGTGTGGACATTGTGTGTTTGTTCACTGTGCAAAAAGCTAGACTGATGTACTGCTGAGAACAGAGTGTTTGTAGTGGGTGAGGTAACAGTAACCCGCCACACAAGTAAGTACATTAATAATGCCTCATAAAATTACTTTGAACTACGTATAACAGTAGAAACCAAAATTTACCACAATCAAAATTCCAAGGGACAACCATATATAATTTCACAGGTAATTTACTTTGTTTAAATTAGGAATTATTTGTAGGAATTATTAAAAAAAATTTGTTGCAATTATTAAATAAAATAATTTTTGTATAATCAACTAAATTCATTCTTTAATATAAAAATGTGATATTTTATGCTAAGCCAATCAAAAGCTGAACATTAAAAAAAATCTCAGATTAAATTAAACATTTTATGAGACATAAAAACTATACTCAACATTTCACTGTTATTAATTATAATGAAAGTTTAATTTATATTCATAAATTGCATTCTACCTTTTGTTTATTTAACAATTAAATAAGATGAAGTTATATGTTATATGTTGTATGAATTCAAATAACTAACAAAACTAATTAACAACATAAAATGTGTTCGTAAGTGTATCTAGTATCTGAAAACCAACACTAAAGCAAATATATTTAATCTGCTGATGATGGAGTATGTATGAAATATCAACCATATACAAAATATCTTGTTTCAGTCGCAAACCAGAATATTATATTTGAGAACGTCAGATTAAATAAAAGGTTTTTATAAATATCAATAATAAACGGTTTTATTGAATTTTTATTTGAAAATATATATTTGGTATAGTATACTGTCCTGGCATTAAATTTTAATTCTACATTTATATATCAACAAAAAAATGGTATGGCTATTGCCCAGCAAATACAATCTGAGACTATAAGTCTATTCAGAAAAGTATGCCATTCTTCGTTTTCAGTACACACTTTGAAAAATATGGCAGGTTAACCCAATTATGATCCGTATAAGGTTAACCTGCAGCTACACAATATACCATAATCTCTTCGAGCATATAGGCTTAACAATACCAGTTTGGTAGAGTACCATTTTTGTTGTTCAAATATAAATATTTGTTGATATAAATTTCATCATCTATGTCAGCTTGTAATATCAGAGAAATATAAAATACTATAATAAAGCCTTCAGGAATTGTCCGCCCAAAAACAAATTTACTAAAACCAACGTCAGTAATTCTCATATTTGATCAACTGGCTGTAAATGTTGTGAAGATATTTTCTTCGTTGTAGTCCGTCGTGATTATTAAACTGAGTGGGTCCCTCTGTTTACACTTTTATTCATTTTTTATGTGATACAGAGCGCTGAGTAGGCAACTTCAATAGTACTGGTCCACTGTTTGTGGTTTTATTTTGGATCTCAGATTTGGCTTTCTATTTTTGAACAGGTGGGTTCATACATTTTATTTAGATTACAATTTAAAACTATTTTAAACAAAAGTTTTAAAACAAAATAGTATAAATATGATATTAAATTTTTTTAAATTAAAACTAGTAATTTTTTCATATAAAACTCATGATTTTATATAATATATTTTTATGTGTCTATTATCGAAGTATTAATGTCACTATATATATATATAATGTTGTGATAAAAAATGGTTTTATTGAAAAAAACAGATTACATATTTTTGTAGCTCGTATATAAAAACATTATTGCAATATTTGTTATGTTTGAAATTTTTTGTGAAACCTAAATGGTATCAATGTAGAATCATTGATTTATTTCGTTTTTATAGACTTCTCGACAGACTTAACAACATGCTTCAAGCCGAATTCATTAACTATTTGACCAACTTCGACGTGATCAAGTACACTGGTATTGAAGACTTCTCCGACAAGTTCAACTTCCTCTACACAGTGGGGGTGTTCATCCTCTGCACATTCATTATTAGCATGAAGCAATACAGGTGTGATATATTTGTGTTTTAAAAATGTTACGTCTTCAAATATTAAGAAATGCCCTTCCATCAGCGATATATATATATATTTGAGTTCTTAAAATGTTTTTATAATTGCTTACTAAGTAAACATGAAAATCTCGTTCATTTGTTTTTGGATACAGTGACAACTCAATTGCATGCTACATTCCCGTGGACCCCTCCGGCAAGAACTTTAAAGACTATCTGGAGAACTACTGCTGGGTGCATGGGACCGTTCCACTATTCCCAGATGATAGAATGCCACACAACTTAGAGGAATGGAATGCACTCGAGAGTGAAAGGAAATTGAGTATGTGTGAAATTATGAGTATATAGACAAAACTTTGTTGGGTACCTTGTTAAATTAAGGTTATACTGCTATTGGATCGTACGTAAAATTTAATATTATTATATATTATTATATATCGTGCGACGAAAGTTTTGTATTTAGGGAAAGTTTGTAAATAATGTTACCAATAAATGTTGAAAAATATTGCCTTAGATATTACCGATTATAAGGGTGTTCTTGTTTCATAAACCAATCGATATATATATATATATCCATATATACGTACCAATAGTTAATTTTGTAGACTGTGTCAACATGTTCAACGTTTGTCTGAAGTTGACTATTCGGATATAATTACAATTAGTTAAACGTTTGTACCATAAAAAGATAAAAGGTTTTTGGGGCGTCTTTTGGTTGTATAAACAAGATTAACATGATTGAAAGATAGAAATAAAAATTAGTGTGGATCGAATTTCCATAGACCGAAGAATAATTTTGTCGACGTTTTATACTAGAAAAAGTCGAACTAATCACTTTTATATACAAATAAGAAACTGTTCGTCGTAAAAAGATCTAAATCAGCTCACTTTTTTACTGAATCTATACTGGGTAATCTATAGGAGTTCTATAAGGAGAAAAGTTCAACCTTTTAGATGTAAGAGATGACTAGTTTAACACTTTAGATGTAAGAGATGACTATAGTTAAACCCTTTTAATGTAATAGAAGACTAGTTAAACCCTTTTAATGTAAGAGATGACTAGTTCAACCTTTAGATTTAAGAATTTAAGAGAAAAGCATTTATACATTCTTAAACAATAGAATATTGAAACACACATATAGCTTCAAATGCCATTTTTGGTATTGGTAGTATTGAATTCGTTGAATACATATTGATTTCATCATTTTATTAAATATTGATTTGATATGATATTTCTTTCTTTTAAATTTCTTATTTTACAGACTATTATCAATGGGTGCCATTTGTTCTTGGTCTTCAATGCATCATGTTCTACATTCCTCGGGTTCTATGGCAAATGTTGTGTAACAATGAAACTGGAACTGACCTCGAGAATCTTATTAAGAACGCTCGAAATGCAGTGCAAGACAAAAACCGTGATGAAATAGTAAAATCCGTAGCTGAAGACTTCGAGGACATGTTATTTCAACACCGTGACTTTCGTCGCGGTCGTATGGCAGATATGCGTCGCAAAGTGTACAAACGGTTCTCCTTCTGTGTAATCAGTAAACGTCTGGGTAACTGGATTTTTATCATGTACTTCTTCATCAAAATGCTCTATATGGTCAACTCTATTGGGCAGCTCATTTTGATGAAAACTTTTCTGGGCTTTAATGGTTCCATGACTCATTTCGGTTATGAGCTGACCAAGAACATGATAGAGGGACGAGACTGGCAGCAAACTTTATATTTTCCCAGAGTTACTTTTTGTAACGCAGCTGGGATACGTCATATTGGAACCATGAACAATTACATTGCCCAATGCGCACTTCCAATCAATATGGTCAGTGAAAAAATCTACATCTTCCTCTGGTTTTGGACTTTGATTGGGGCCGTCTTTACCGCGATCAGTATTCCAACGTGGATGTTTAGAGTGGGCATAATCCGAAATCGTCTGCGATTTGTGAAGAAATATCTTCGAATTTCGAACGAATTTTCGTCCTCTCGAGAAGACAGTTTAATTAAAAAATTCATTAACAACTTTTTGCGGCACGATGGAATTTTCATTTTACGAATGCTTTCGACCAATGCCGGAGACCTGGTAACGTCCCAGATTATCCAACAACTTTGGAATATCTTCAAGGATAAATACTCAGATCGGGATTTAAGAAATGATCCCAGAGTATCCATTTGTATGTCTGAAGGAAGAAATAGTATAGCAAAAAGTCTACCTGGTTATAATGACGATCTTGATGAAGAGCGTCGAGAAGATTTCGTTTAAAATATTTAAACTTTCGATTCAATTGATTTTTCAAATTTTTAAATCCTCTACAGAACTATATATAAAAAGTACCATATATTTAACTTTTAGTTTTATTTTTTATTGATAAATCTAATTATTTATTGCATTGACATATCAAATATAACATTATCTATATTGAATTTACAACAAGCATAACCTCCCATTATTTTGATATAATATCTAAATTATCAAATTTTATTAGGTAACTTTATTTAAGATTCATATTAATAAATTCATATGTATATCTTATTTTTAACAATATTTTTTTTTAAATATACTACAAATATATTTTTATTTAAAATTAAAAAGTCATTTTTGATTATTTCTCAATCTTTAATAATTTGTAACTTTGCAAAAAATAACATTGTAATTTACGTTATTAATTTTGTTAATAGATTACAAGCATTATTGATTTTTATTACTTAATATATTTAAGACTAATGTGATTCGTAAATTTCTTTATTTTCATATATAAATGGGTAATTGTTTGTACAAAAATGATACATTTAAATAATACCTATACAACTATTAATTTGCATCCAATTAAATATAAATTGATGAAGTTACAAATATCTTAAGAATGATTTTAAAATAAAGTTTAAAATAATTTTAAAGTTTTAAAATAAATTGACATTTGTTGTTCGATAATTATTTTAGAATTAATTTTATTTACAATAATTTTTTTAAATTATTTGTTTGGAGATAATAATCTAGACTAAATTAGGTACACCTTACTCAAGGTTAGATCTTTTACTGATATAATACTGAAAAATCTTGGAAATTCGATTTTGGTGTGTTTAAAATCATTTGAAATATATTTACTCTGATTAAATAAAATATTTAAAACAGATGGATGAAATTTAATTTTCTAACTAATCATAACAATAGATTTTTCGAAGTATAATTTTTACAGTCCATAGTTAATTAGCTATGCATTAATTATATATTTATATATTGCTAATAAAACTTTTTAGTTATTAAAATTTGAATACAATTATTTCATATTTTTCTAATAAAATTATAATGAAAAATCTTGCCAATATTAGTAATTTAAAAAAAATTGAAATATATCAAAGTCTTATTCATTATTTTACCTATCAACTTTCAAGTTACATAAAGCCAATGTTTACTAGTCCAATATTATATAAAAATAGTACATTCTAAGAAAGCATAGTTTTACTCTTTTTATTAGAAATGCTTTATAAGAAATTTTTTTTTACAAACTGTACATAATTGGTAAAGTGTATCATTATATGTTATTATATTATTTACAATACAACTAAAAAGCACGCATACATATATAATGAATGGTTGTACTAGGTATCCAAACGAATGAAAAAATAAGAATAATTACAAAATGCAATTTAAAATTTATGGCATCAAACATACTGAAATTATGTGTGGTATATATGTTCAAAAGTAGTTATTATCTATGAATAATGCCAAATAATAGCTGCTCTAATTAATAAGTTTGCTGAAACTTCAATGTCATACTATCTTACTCACCGTCAACAATGAAATGTGTGCAAGTAATATCGTACCAGCTATAAAAGCGCTTTCTTGGATTATTATTGTCCTACATATTGCCTGCCTTCATAAAATTCTTATAGTAACATAATATACTTATTAAAATATAGTTAGGATTTTTGGCTTCGAGCACTGTAAACGTTTATATTTTTGTATATGTAGTATTTGGTATATTCGTTTATTCGTTTATTATTCGTATCTTATTTGATTAATATTAGTTGATATATATATAAGAAATTGTTAATTTGAAAGATAATAATAAATTATGTTATATGAATAGGTTTGTTTGATTGTATTTTTACTTTGTAAATATGTAAGTTTGTTAGTTGCAACGTGAATATGAAAATGTGCGTGCATTTCATACCGGTTTATCGAAAAATAGGATTCCAAAAACAATCATTCCAGAAATATGTATTTAAAAACAATTTCGTAGTAAAGTTAAAAGACAATAAATATAAACTAATAAATTGTAATATATCTCATAAACCATGCAAAATTTGTTATTAAAAAACGTTGAAAAGCTGTTTCTTCACAGATATATATATAGCAAAATGATTAAGTAATATTGCAAAATTAATATAATAATATATATATATTATTGTATTTATATTATAATGTTAATAGGTAATAAAGTCTAGACAAGGGACAATTTTGGATTTAAGAAATATTTATTTGTAAACATCTACAGTGAATTCAAAGACAAAAATGGATTAATAACCATAAATTGTGATATAGCAATGTATTGGTTAATAATAATGTTATTCCAGGTTTTCAAAGTGTCTGCCATGGTTTTCCAAAAGTTTCCTCAGCTGAAAAGGAAAAGATCGATACACCTATTGGATGAGGTTTCCATTTATTGATACAATACTGTTTGTTATAGCCAGCTTGAGTTCACAAATTGTTTCAGGCTTTGTGCTGCAGCTGGAGGGGTGAGCGGGCAGACTAATCGAACCAGCCCCTTCTGCCAATCCATGAATCAGAGAAATGCTCATCAAGCCATTGCCCCATCTTGTTGAAAGAAGGTGTTGCGCCGTCTTCCAATTTAAGGCCACAAAAATGTCTGTAACATTTCTAGATAAGCAGGTACACCAGTCACATGACCTTCAAAATATGGTCCAATGATTCTGCTCAATGACATTGCACACCATTACGTCCCGAAGATTGACCTCCTGTTGAATTTCAATGTGGGGATTATCTGTTAGTACATTCACAGTAGAAAACATTTTTGCGATTTATGTGGTTATACAATTTGAACTGAGCCAAATCAGATCGAAGAATTCTGTCCACAAATCTATCGTCATAACCTGTCAAGACTATTTGGGAGCCAGGTGGGGTAATGGGTAGTGTGTCGGACTGCCGTAGCATGTTCGAGCCACGGCTCGGACCAAATTTTTTACCTCGTTCCTAGCGAACTGAAAGGGTTCGTTTTATTGCCATACGATAATGTCAGAAATGATCCTGTATGTTGAACTGGTAAAAAAGACTCTAAAGTCTTGAGCAAACTCCACTTATCGGTCATAATCGACTTTATGAGGAATGTGGAATGGTTGGCTTGAGACCTAGTGCGTGGAGACATTTTAATACAGTAACAAGTCTATTATTAAAACCACGGATACAAATTAGAAAACCCAAGTCATACTGTGCAATCAATGTATGTATTTGATTTAAAAACATAATTTACCTTGCTCAGACTTTTTTACCACCCTGTATATTATAAAAATTATCAAAAGATTAGCTAAAAATCAAACATATATAGAGGTAAACTATAATTAAAGTAAAACATATTGTATTATATGACTCCTTCCCACCCTCCGCCATATTAGAATATCAAACAAGGTGAATATTTATAATTATCGATCCAAATTTCTTTCTTTTTATTATTATGATAGTATAAACACGTATTTTAAAATTCCTTGACCAGAGTATACAGCGATAAAAGCATAATAAATTCTGAACAATAGAAGTTGGCACTTTGATGTCTATACTAGTTATAACCATGCAGAACTGATCTGGTTTATTCTCATCCTCTGTATCTAAAAGGGTCTCTGTTAAATATCGATAAAATTAACAATTCTCAGTTTGTTTGTAATAAAAATGATTTTAGAAAATAGATTGAAATTTACTTTTATCTTTTTAATTTCATTTGATCCAGACTTTATCGTGGATTAATTTCGGAGTATACAACATATTGGATTATAGTCTAGTATAAATAGTTGAAAATGATTAAATTAAATTTTTATTTAAAATGGCGTCAAATATTTTATTATTAATTAATTCCGTTAAATAAATTGTTCTGATATTTTAAAATATTTTTATTTAACATATTAGGGAGTACAATCTAGTTAAAAATTCTACAATTTAAAGTTCGATCAATAAATAATTTTTTCCCTAAATAAATTTAGTCGAATTATTTTTAAAGGTGTCTAAAAAATATTTTCGTAATTTTATTATCTATTAGTTTCGTTTTTGTTCAATATCTATTAATTAACATTTAACAATTACAAGACTTACTGGTCAAGGCATTGGAAAATGACTGTACAGCAACTAACGAAAGAATTTAGAGAATGCAGGGACACAGTTGACAGAAACACGTTGGATCAGGAAGAAGTCGATCACAGACGACGGAACACAACATCGTGGCTGATAATTGAGGATGTAGAGCGATTGAGGCTCTTATGCGCTTGCCAAAGAGTACAGTCGACGAGATTATCACTGAGGAGATCGCCCTGCATATAAGTGGGACAGCTAAGTGGATGCCAAACGACCTCAATGACCGAGGGTTTGAAGTATTGCTTGAAGAAGAGAGGTAGGAGAAGCCTGTACTTAGAATCGTTTCAACCACATAAAATCCGAATATGGGTTCCAGTTAATAAAGTTGATCCAGCTGGAGACCACCCTGAGGTAGATAGAAAGACCATGTCATTATTTTTTTTTACATAATCGTGACTTTCAACTTTAACGGTACCATAAAGGATGTGGCGAGCTGAGGGATATCTTGTCTTTCTTCGCAATTGTAACAGTTTCCTGTCCCTCAAAACGGTGGGCATCGCAGCGGAAAGTATTGTGTGGATGCACTTTAATTATCGTCCCACAAAGTATGCTTCAAAGAATAACTCATAAAGCGTTGGTCAAGAATCCCCAATTTGAAACACCTTTATTCTCTCCTTACTCTCTACTAACAATTTTGTACTTTTAAACAATGGTTTTAAACCAGTCTTATACTGGTGTATTGTTTATTGTTATTTTAAATATTCCTAAACTGAAGAGACTTATTAATCCGACAATTTGGAATTTTTCTTTTAGATTGCTAACTGGTCCGGCCAGTTTGGAATTAACATATTAATATATTTTAGTTCCAACCAATTCAGAACTGGTCGATATTCCTAATTGGTCGCCAACATAAACTACAAATTGTTGGATATTTAAAAAATATATTCAAGAAACCTATACTTTGAGTCAAATTGTGAATCAAATTTGATTCATCAAATGCACACGTGCTTGTTTTGAAATTAATCAGAAAAAATTATAATATATGGACAATATAATTTGAGTCCACACATCCGTTAATCCGTTACAATTTATTAATTTTTCAACAAAATTTTACATGCTAACAAAAGTGAATTTTAAGTTAATTAATAAAATTATAAGAAAATTAATTTTACTATTCTCCAGAAAATATAGTTGCCATCAACACTGGATTTGTTACAACAAAATTGACAAAACTAAATCAATAAAAATTAATTAATAATAAATATGATATTGAGAAATAGGTAAGTAGTATAATATATTTTATGTTAATATGATTTTTTAAATAAATATTAAGAAAGAAAATATTTTATAATAAAAAATAATTATACTATTAAAGATTGCTAGTAATAAACAACTGACTACAAAGAATCCTTGTAAAATAATTACTTAATTTTTCTATTAAATAAAAATATATCATATTACTAAATTTTACCCATAAACTTAAATTTTCAATTTAAAATGATGCTCAGTATGTATACGTAAATACCTCCTGACATTCACAAATGTTTCCCTAAAGAAAATTAGAGTCTAATTCAAACGTTTAGATAATAATAAAAAATAAAAAATTGTAATTACCAATATATCTCCTGCATCATATTTTTCTAAACAATTCAATCAATATAAATTTTTTAGTTTTTTAAGTGAATATTTTAATCAAAAGAACAAATTAAATTATTTAAGTAAAAGTAAAAAGTTCTTTATTATAAATCTAAAAAAAACAACTAATTATAAAATTGTCATTATAAGTGTTTTTTTGGATATTTATTTTTACAAATTGATTTAATAGATATTGGTTAAAGTCTAAATATCTTTGTACTATATTATAAATAACTTCATGATATCGATTAGAACAAACATTGAAATATTGAAACAGGGTTATATTCGCACATGAAGATTGTGGAATGTAGAACTTTAATAATTTGTTTTGAAAATTCGGTTTTCACTATTTGTTTAAATACATAGCTAAACTCGTTTTTTGAAAAATTAGGGACGCAGCTTGGTTGACAAGTACGATTTATCTGTTATGTGCAGTCAATGACAGATAAATATTATGACGGTTCGGAGCAGCACCACAGGAGATTTTTCTGCAAACTGAAGTCTTTAAATGTCTTATACATACAATCTGAAAATATAGGAGCTACGGTGCTGGTTCTGCACCAACAGAACCAGGAGAAGGTTGAAAGTTAAGGGAGGAAAGTTAATGATGATGTAGAGACATCAAAGGCTGAAAAATTCTCACTATTGACATATTTTTTATATTTCTTCGAGATCTTTTTCAAAGACTGATTAAAAAGCTCTCTCGATAATGTCGTGAAAATACTTCAGAACTTTCTGCTGAATCTACCTACAAAACCAAGAAACCTGTATGTATGTTAGTTTGTGTTTAGACAAATATTCGATGAAATGAATTTGTGATGTGTGCCTGAGTTTTGAGTTAGCAATCTTCCCCTCGACATCTGGGAAGCCCATCAGTAAGTCATACATGACGCTGTTCCAGCAAGACTGAAGACCAAAAGTAAGGAATTGTCTTATCCATGCATATGTTTACAGGTGATGGAGTTTAGTCCTACATGTAGTCCTTGTGTCCTCACAGCTCAAAGCATCCGCTCTGTTCTATAAAAACGAGGTTAGCAGTACGCACTTTACCTTCTACAACTTGGCCACTTAAGACGCTGGTGGCACGAGAGTGAAGGAGTGATAACGTCTCATGATGTAGCGTCTTGAATCATTCACAATGTACATTAAAAAGTGGATCTTCTACCGGCTTATTATACATATATATAATAATACATATTATACATAAATAATACCGAAAGTTGCACCTACCAGAATCGTAATGCCATCGTAATTATAAAGCTCTCCATCAATTTTGCACGAAAATCTAACATGATAATAGAACAGAAATAGCTAGAAAAAGAGCACACCCAAATAGAGGTTGAATTCGTTCATTCGGGTGTATATAAAAAACGATGGATGTAGATATTCACTGTCCAGCGGACTACGGCAGACAAATAAAGAATCCTAGTCCCTATAATGTGCATTACTGGATCATACTTTTTTCAGTGATTTAATCAAAACAGTCCCATTTAATTCTTCCGTGCCTGTCAAAAAGTGGGTTAGTAGTGTTGCGAGTGTATTGAAACATGATTGTGTGTAGGTACTAATATCCTAAACTTTAACATTATTATATAAACTTTAATGAATAGAATGTTGAATAGACTTGAATAAAATGTGGGAAATGCCTTTTATATAAGTATACTTATCTTTCTTAATATTTCACTAAAACTATATTCTATTTCACTTTATTATATTTCAATTATATATTCTTCTCTTAACAATATTAATACATGTTTCCTTCATTGTATTTTGGTTTAACTTAATAATAATAATGCATACTACTTATATTTAAAACACATTATAGATAGTATGCCTATATATGTTAATATGACGTACTTCAAATACTTACGCACAAATCGTATAAGCAGAGGAATTATTTGCTTATACTACATATTGGCGGTGATTAGATTAATGGGGGTAATTTCATGATAATATATCCGTACTACATTTATTCATTTATTTTGATTATTTTTTTCAAAATTAGTATAAACAAACCATAAATGCTATATCATCTTTTGAAAAAAGATTTGATGAAAAACATCAGCGCACATATAGCTTTAGACTCCCCAGAATAATTGACTTTTTGCAGATCGGATATTTAATCACAAGGCTGACGATATATAGTTTCTTAATTGCAAAATTAAAATAGAGCTAAAGTTATGAGACAATGTGTAAGCAAAATATAAAATTACATTTAATATGTAAGGATATGTGTACTGAATAACAGATTAGGGGAAACTCTGACACCTTTTTTGAGCTGTTTTATCAAAATTTTCTTATTAAAAGTGTGTATGATATTGAACTCATCATAATTGCATTATGTATCTTACCCACCCGACATTATGAAATTAAATACAAATTTCATCATATGGTATATGTAGGAACAACAGATTGTTAGGTAACAGTATATAAATATATTTACAAAAAAGGAGTAACATGGACTTGGCAAAATGAATTAAAATATATCATAATAATTCATATATTGTTTTTAAAAGTTTTAAAGTGAATTTTCAAGTAGGTCATTCATAAAATAGGTCCTCATTGCTATGGAACATTGTCCACACACCCAGGACCATTGTATAGATTCGAAAGTCTTTCCCACAGAAATGGCAATCATTGTAAGCAGTTTCTTCTTATGAATCATGAGGCGAGATGAAGAATCCTTCAGGTTCTAATATTGGGATTACATTGCATTGTTAGTTGCAATGGCATCAACGGTGACTTCCGTGCCTTCTGCACTTTAGGATCTCTTTACATATTCTCTTTTCCATAATACCTTCTTTTTCTCTTCTCCTTGTCCTCTGTTCCTTTATAAAACATTTCAAACTACAAGACTCTGTCGAGTGTTCTGGCCAATTGTCTTAAAATCTCGGCTCATTATGACCAGTTGCATCAAAATAATGTTTTATCATATTGTATTTAAAACAAAAACGTCAAATCCGTACCCCCGAGATGCAAGTTGGGTAAGTGCATCCAACATTAATAGTTTTTAATTAGCAGATAGAATAGATAGACGAGTGTAAAAACTTGCCCTCTGAATAAATTTGTCTCAGAGAAAAGTGGAATTCCTGCTTTTGCATCATGGACCACGACTTCTTGAAGTTCCGAACGATTTGATTGAATGAATTTTTTTATATTGTTTTCACGTTTACTTTTATTTTTTTAGCATTCATACGATTCGCACTTAGAAAAACAAATATATGTTATAAATGAATTTTACGATTATCATTTATAGTTTTTATTTTAATTTTAATTTTATTATACTTGTAGTTTTGATGTAATATCAATGTGAAGTACAGACAAATGTAATAAAATTTAGAATCTGACGAAGTACAGACGTAAAAAATAAATCCAATGAAGTTAATTCTTATGCAATCCAGTATTAATGAAATCGATGTTGATGATAGAAATTGATGTTTGAAATTTTGATTAGAATATTCTATGTTAAATAATACTGTTTTAAGGTTAACTAAACGGTTTCGAGGTACCCTATTTGACAACAAATAGAGAAAATTGAATTTTCAAAACAAATTATACAAGTTCTCCATTCTATTCCAAAATAGATTTTTTTTATCAATACGACAAGATTGGCTTAATGTGGCCATTACAGATTAATAGAAAAAATTATATTTAAATTTAGACAATTTAATATATTCATTAAAATGTAAAATATAGTAAAAAAGTTCTTCAATTAAACGAAATAAGTATTCAAATTAGTGAGACAATTGTTTTTATAATAACTACTGTTATTAACTTTTAGTAATTATCTAGAGGCTGTAATAATCAATTTAAATGCAAATGCTCTAAAAAAGTTTGAATTATATTTTAAATATGTTACGTCTTTGTCTGTGTAATACATTTAAATTACTAAATTTACTTGTATCAATTTCCCTTTTTCAAATTAAAAAATTTTGTTTTATGGATTTTACAATTAATAATAAGTTTAATAATTTTTGAAATATACTACTATTTCAAAACTACAAATAGTGTATACATAATTAAGTTTATTTGGAAAAATGTTTTAAGCTTATTATATTTTTCTTTAAAGTTCTAACGAAATCCACAAAAATGCGATTGATATAGAACTCTTTGCTCGCGATTAATAAGCTATTAACATTTTAATTTTTTATTCCGAAAAACAATGTTTACCACCACAAATCGCAAGTCGGATTAAAAAAAGAGTAGCGATGCTTAGTTTCTTAAGTGCTGATGAACTATAATAGACTTTAATTTTTACAGAAGTTACTACAGTCCTTATGAAATGAATTATATTTCCTAACATATATTTCCCTGATTTTAAATCTGACTACTTCAAGTTAAAATAAAAAATCTATCAATTATAAATAAACAAATAATCGATAAAATAAAGATGGTCGCCACAATTATACAATCGAAAATTTACTATATTTTGTGTAACTTTATGTAAATTTAAATATTTTACATAACTATACAATATTACAAAACTGAGAACGCAATTTTTCAGTTACAATAGAAAAGTTACAACTACGGTATGCCTGTAATAATGTTTAAGTTACAAATGAGTTCATGGAATGAAATGTCACATTTAAAGACAGTCTGAATGGTGGCCGAGAAGGCTTTTTATCAAAAACAGTGCACTTTATAGCTAAAGGTGAATTTTTTGGTGATAAACTGTTTATGCTGATAAACACACGTGTTTTTCGAAAAACACATTTGGGTACAAACAAGTCTAGGCACAACCTGCTTTGAGGATTAATACAAACAAAATCGAAAGAACGACTACACTTCGTCTTAGGAGTACTGCCTTCATTGCGGTTGCAATGTTTGCATATCTTCCATGAGTAGCTTGGTTCCTGAACATTGGCTGGATATGTTGCCTTTGCATACACATTATTTTCATTGCCTGGACAATTGCCTCGGCAACTGTTATTTAGGTAATCGCGACAGAAGTTTCTAGGCTAGACAGTTTGACTGCACTCACCATCAAAAGCTAATTTGGAAACAGGATAGTCGAGTTGCCAGGATCACATTGAGACATTTCTCTAGGATGATTTATCCACGCTCATTGGTCCGATGAAGCGCATAGAATTTGAAAAAATGCAGACCGACCTCTAAGAAACCATCGAAAAGGGTGGTTATTTTATGCAAAAACTTTGTACAAACGTTTATTTACGAAGCTAAGATGTTACTTGTCTTTAGGATACTAAATAATTAAGAATGATGTGAAAGAATTACGATTAAATTATTTCTGTATTACTTGTGTATTAATAATGTTTTTGAAGATGCTTGCGAACTCTGTCGGAAGAGGTGGAGCTAGATTTTCCACCATTTGGTCGAATAGTCGATTTGGTCGATATCGTAACGGTACCAAAAACCAAGCCAGTCTGATAAATACCCACAACCACGAACTGGTCTCAGCTAACCAAGTTAGATCCCAGGGCCCGGTTGCACCAAAGTTGACTTATCCTATCCTAGTTTCCTGACTAAACTAGGATCCTACATTAGGGCGGTTGCCCAAAGCTGTCCTAATTTAGTCATTTTCTAACTTAGGATATTCGGTTTGCACCAAATTATTCTAACTTAAGTCAGAAATTAAAATATATAGCTATGCAAATAATCATGTATGGTATGAAAATAAGTTTAAATACTTCCCTTATAGTAGGTGTATATATAGTAGTTGGTATTTAATGAACTATATATTATAATGAACTATTTAATACATACACGCACTTGAAATAATATGAAAACAAATATGATATTTATTTCTATTTGCTGAAAATTCTATTTATTTTTTATTTTTGGGAATTCCAAATCGATTGATTAATATATATTTTTAGCTAGTGGATTTTCCAACAAACTCATATGTACTACACTGTACCCACTACCTATTTCGGGAATAAGTCAGTGAATTGCGGTCCTAATTTCTTTCATAAGTTAGGTAAAAATAGATGGCCTAAATATATTGGTGCAACCCAATTTTTTTTTTGGTATAAATTTTTTGCTCTAAGTTAGGATAGTTAGGATAAAACATTTGCACCAAAATATCCTAGTTTAGTACAGAAATTCTAGTTGAATTAGATAGGATGCTTTTGTGCAACCCGTTTGTCCTATTGTATATAATTATCGTCTTAAGTTGCTTGGTGCAACCGGTGTGTAAAAAACAGTCGTCTGATGTGTCTGGCTTTTTATTGAGCGGAAAATCTTTGATAGCTTATCAGATATTAAAAAATATATTTCTTGGAAAACTTTATTTTTGTGGAATTAATAGAGTTTTTGATTTTAAAAAATTAAAAAGTTAAGAAAAAAATTTTATTAAAATAATTTTCTTTATGAATATTTTACTATTTAAACTAATTTAAAATGTATTATATTAGTTATTTTTTTTAATCAAGTAAACTTTTATAATAAATGTATTTACAATTAAGAATTTTAGTCATGGAGTCAATAATGAAAAAATTATTAAAGGATACTTGCAAACGTTTTTAATAATTTCATGTAAAATGTTGTAACTATGTTATAATTGTTATTTTCATACCGAATTTCTGTTTTTACAAAATGCTAACACAAACTTAAATCAAAGTGGCATTGGAATAATTTGATTATTTCGGTTTAATTGTCAAACTTTTACATAAAAAGTTTAGAAATATAAGACAAAACAGAATGGATTTTATAATATAATCAGAACTTCACTTTTCAAACTAAAATCCAACAACGATTGTGTTCGTCAATTAAGATTTAATATTCTTTATTATATAAGAATAAATTAATTCTCGACAATTATTTTGTTTATATAAGTTTATGTCATCAATTTTAAATTATATATATGTAAATTAGACGTGTATTTACAATAAACACCTAAAAGTTTTTCAAATGAGTTAATAGTTTAACAATACTAATATTAATTATTAAAATAATGATTAGTTAACATTTAATAATAAATATGTCCATCTTTTAGTTTATTTACGAAGCTAAGATGTTTATTATCTTTAGGATACAGAATAATTAAGAATGATGGGAAAGAATTACGATTAAGAAGAGTTTATAATTTTAGTCGTATTTTAGAGTTTTAAGATGAACAAAAAAGTAAAATGTTGCCAAAATCAGATGTAAATAATGGAATATAACATTTAACTTTCGTTCTGCAGTGCAAACTTTCTCCAAAATTATAAGATTTAGGAGTACAATTAATACTGGAACGTATTTCTATAAGTTTCGATAGAATGTTAGTGGTTGTACTTAAAATATCGATAATATAAGTTTATTGTAGTTTATCGAAGTTTCGTATATGAAATTTAAAAGTTGAAATATATGAATGCTTTTCAAAATTATTTGAAAACATAGTGTACATATTTTAGAATTAAAATTATACACAGTAGAAATATAATAGCATTTAAGTTTCACAATGATGAACTCCAAAAAATCTTCTAATTAGATCAATTATTCAGATTCTAAATTTTTCATTTCAATTTTCAATAAATTTTTATTCTCTATATTCAATATATTCTCAATAAAAATATATTCTTGAACTTATATAGATGATTAGTCACCGAAGAAATAAAATTAAATATTTAGTAATAATAACAAAAAGTTTATAATTCGGCAAATCATAAATAAATTGTAAAAACTGATATTAAATATTAAACGAATTTCATTTGCATAATCAATTCAATGAAATTTCGCTTGAGGTACATGTAATTTCTCATATTTGACATGTCATTTCTCATTATCAATATGTTATTTCTCATGAGAATAACATTATAGCTCAAGAGCAACTTTTAGTTGGAAGCGCAGTAGTGCCTCTGATGTTGTGTGCTTCAATACAGTAATGTTCAAATAAAGAGGCACAAAAAAACGATTAGTAATTGTAAGGTTTCAACCAACTAATTATATTTTCGTGGAAACATTTTTTGGGAAAGAGGGAGAGAATGTCAAATTGTTTTGAAAATAATTTTCCCAATTTTGTTTTAATCATTTTCTTTGGTTTATGCAATTTGTCAAATTTTGATTGGTCCTAACTCCAACCAGTAGAATGGATATACATTTATTTTGTTTGTTTGTTGTTTCATCTTGTTATATTATATTCTAAGTTTTTTTTAACATATTCTTCTTAATTCGACCCATCAGGTGGTAAGTAACACGACATTTTGTAAATATTTTTTAATGACGGTTTAAGGAATTAAGTTTAATTATAGTGAATCCTTTTTCTGTACGAATAAGAAATAGAAATGTTTTTTATACGTAACTATAGTACATAATAATGAATTTTGTTTATGAAAGATATTTTTTTGGTATGCAAAATTAATAAAATAGCAAATAAGCATTTGTTATAATCATAAAAATAATATTCTTATATTAAAAAATATTACCATAGTTCGATTGCTCTAAGAGTATTTAAATGGTAAAGGGGATCGGGTGGGGATGCTGCCTCAAATATTTATTTTATAATCCTAAATTAATTTCACTATTTGTTTTGCTAATTATTGTAAATTACTGTAAATTTATCAATATATTAATTGTTATGAACTCCTGATTCAAATCGATAACTATCAATTAACTAAATATAGTTAAATATAAAATATCGTAAGAATTATGCTTAAATACGAAAGTATATATTAACGAAAAAATATCAATAATTTTAATAATATAAAATCATTATTGTAAATGTAAACATTAATATTTTATAATAGTTTTAATAGATAAAGGATTTCATATATCTTTAAAAGATTTTTTAAAGGTATTAAATATGTATAAATTACTTTACAAAGTAATAACAATTAAAGTTTAATAGTTTTTATTTTTACTTGTAAAATTGATTTTATAAACTACATTTAATCAAATTTTGCAGAAATTCAATTTATTTAATGGTTTAAGATTTAGCTACAATAATTGAGCAAACAAGTGAATACATATTATTTTATATTGAAAGACCGAAAATAATAATAACTCGGGAACCACATTAAAAAAATATATACATTGACACTAATTATAAATTTATACATATACAATGACATTAATAATAAATTGAACATGTACAATGACATCAGTTAAATTCAGAATTTTCGTTCTACTATTTTTGTTAAGAGCACATATAGAACAAAGAGATGTTGTTAATTTAACTATATAATCCAAAAATAAACCGCATACCGATAAAAAATATAGATATTCTGAGTTTATCTCTTTTTATTTTTGTTTTTCTGATTTTATGTTGTTGTTTTTTATGATATTTTTTATTAGGCTTGTAGCGGAAATATGTCTTAATTACCTCTTGACTGTTATAAATTAAATCTTAATTCTGCTTCAGAATGAAATCACAGTTTTTTGATTCACATCTATTGTATTTACCCTTATATTTGTATATATAATATGTCAACAAATCATAATTACTAAAGATAATTTGTATATTATAATTAGGGTTAAGTATACAATTTTATGTTAGTTTCATTGATATTGTTGGTTAAGGTTACGTTAGTGATAGGATTAGTGTTTGGTTATGATTGAAATGTTATGACCAGTAAATAGTGTAAATTATTTGTTGTTTTGATCCTCCATATAGTTACAAAATAAACATTACAACATAACTTAAAATAAGATATAATTATTAAAGTATATTTGTATATGTTATTATTATGTTGTAATGTTGATCGATTTGGAAAAAAATTATTATAACAATCATTTAAATATATTAAAATATCACAATAAATACTTTAAAATTTTCAAATAAATACATTATTTATATATCTAGAACTCCACATTTTAGCAAAAGATTCATTTTATTTCTCATGTTGTTTCCTTGCATAGAATATAAAAACAATTTTTCATAAATTTTTAATGGGCTTCTTCATCTTACATTATTCTTAGTTCCATCAAAATAAGCCTTATTAATAAGCTTAATCTGTCGATATGTACAATAAGATGAATTTGTTCGCCAGATAGAATAGTTAGTACCTACTTACCATTTATTTTTCATTTTTTGTAATTTAAGGCATGTTATTTCAATATTTGTTAGAGTTGTAACCTATGTTATAAGCATATGTAATTATACCAGCCTGAATTATACATTTTCACGATCTATTGATTAATATAATGTGGGTGTATGCATGATACTATTATACAGATGATAATAATTACAGATCTATCGTTTTTTATCTAGACTAATTATGCAATTATTGATATTAATAAGAATATATTTATACGTTTTAGAAGTGATTTATTCTAAATTAAAAATATTAACATGTAGAGTGCGAAATTAATTTCTGTTCTTCTGTTTTTTTCTTAAAGCAAAGTAAATGGGCCAATATGTAATGAAATATAATATTCATAATTCATTAAACAAATAGTTTGAGCTATTTAATTAATTAAAGACGTCAACAATACATAAATTCTGCTAACTTTACTGCCTGTTTAAAACTTTTGGTATCTAAATCACATTTCTATGTTATAATGGCTGTCTATAATTTGCCATATTTTTGTTTATAACTATCGTGTTTTGTGACTGACTGTCTCCATGTTGATAAGACGATTTTTCAATATGACAATAAGCGGTCGTTTTGAGGAACATCTGAATTTTTGTAATATATTTTACCAAAGAACAACAGATTAAAATCATGTATTAAACATCTAAAATTATTATTTTATTTTTTTATCATGGAACTTTTAACTTTGAAAATGTGAAACTTTCTTCTATAAATTGAATATGGAACCACATTTCTAATTTTAACTTATAACTAGTTCCGGTCGTAAAACAATTATTAGCCATAATTTAGAAATTTAAAAAATACTTAAAATTAGTGAGCGATGAATAATTAAGCAAACAACTTAAAACTATTGAGTTACCTTTAAAACTTCTAACAATTTTATTTAAATTCGACTTAATTGAAACAGTAAATTTTATCAAAATATTCATTTATTTTAACATTTTAACAAAAAAACTCAAATAAACGGTTAAAATTTTCTATAAACTAAGAAGAACAATCTCACTTGTATACTTTTACATTTAATTATTTTCAAACTAAATTATCGGAGAGGTGAACATTCATCTAATATATCTAGACAATACTAAATCCGAATCTATAGCCATTCTTTGTGATAAATGTTCTTCCTATAATTATAGTTTCATGAAAAGAACATAATAATATGGAAACGTATTAATGTAATTAAATCAAAATTAATAAGACAGAATTACATTTTCAGATTAATTCCATCTTTATATAAGTGATTGTTCTCATAGGATATTTAAATACGTTTTTTATGGAAATGTGAGAAAATTGCTACGTTGCACTTAAACATAAGTTATAGTTTGTGTCTTGTTAATATTTGATTCAAAATCAGGATTTACTATATCTTGTTCTCAAACATAGTATATTTTAATTTTCTGTATATCTCTTCGAAATACGATGAATACTGATAATTAAATAGATGAATACCTAATAATTGTGATTGTAATAAAAGTATAGCCAACTTTGAAAAAATAAAAAGTTATTTGACATTTGACATTTGAGATTGACTTGAAAACTATTAAAACTGTAAAACTTAAAACTTAAAACTTAAATTATTCAAAACTATATTAAAGATTTTAATAAGTTATTTAAAATAAAAATATCTAGTTAAATAATAATACATATTAAAAAATTAAAAATAGTAGATTAAATTAAGACAAAACATAAAAAATATGTTTAATATTATAGAGGGAAATGAAAAGTGGAAGGATCCTATAATGTGAAAACCAATCATATAAGGGCCCTCTTCAGTGAAATGAAACCCCTTTCAATAAAGCAAAACTAATAATTATTTTTAAGTTTTGATTAAATTAATTTTTCACTATAATGATTTATAAAATATCATTATTTTGTTCGACCTAATATAAAAATATATACTGCTATTTTCTTATCGTCTTATACACTTATTTGTTGGAGAAATGTTTTAAGTATAGTCTCAATATAAAATACATTAAAATACATTCCATATTATCTTTTTGAAGGAAAATCTATAAAAAAATTCTACTATTGATAGGATTTATTGCAAAAATTATTATCAAGTAAACTTATCATACATTTATTTTGTAACCTTTTTATGCTAATGATTTATCTTGTTTTTGTTGTTTTAGACTTTAGAAATCTTTTCACGCACCTATATAAATGGAATTACACTTTAACCTGTTTTAAAGATCACTCGATGTTTTCTGACCCTTTTATGGTTTAAAATATTTCCTTTACTAGTTTATGGCCAACATATGGCTACAGGTACTTCTCTCATAGTCCTTATTATATGAGGAAGATGAAAATTTGTACCATATTGCAGATAGTCAAATATTTAGAGGATTCTTCCGCAGGGTTGGAATTCCTAGGTATCCACGCCAACCACATAACAAACAGTGTGTACAATTAAAGGCGATTATTGATGCTTGACTTGACGTAAAGGATACATCATATATAACAATATTTTAATGAGATTTTAAAATCCATTGCATTTATAAAATTGTGTATATTATTTAGGTAAAATAACATTTGGTTAAGATGTCTTTCTCATATACAAGATATAAATTAATATAATTTTTAGTCGAGCAGTAATTTATTATTAAAAGATTTTTTAATAGCTATTATTATAGTTATTGCTGGTTTATCTATCAGCAGTTGAATTTTATAGTTTTAAGAGATTTTCAAAGTGTTTTAATATTAAATATTTAAAATAAATGTTCTTTTACATATTTATATCAGCTTACTAAGTTGATACAATTCATTATATTAATTAAGAATCGGTTTGTATATTAAGAATATTGTTCATTAAACCGGTCTCATTATATTAAAGTGATACGTAAATAAAAGTCAATAATTAAGGGATACTGTATATAGAGCCCTCGAATTAAATTTAAATTAGCCACTATATAGGAGTAGGCGCCTCTTTTGTTTGGAAAAGATCTGATATTATTTTGATCAAAAGATACAATGATAAAGGACCCATTGTGAGTGTTAATTAAAAGTCTCCCTTCTGAAGAGGAGTCTTATCTAATCTGGGATATTGTAATTAAGTTAGTTATTATATAGAATTGTTAAAATGCTTTATAAAAAATTCTGCATTTTTAAAACACATCTAGAATTTAAAATTAATAAAATATTTACTAACAAGAGATAAATTCTTGTTAAAATTGTTTTGAAATATATATTTATGCCTCATTTTTATTTATAATATTTATTTTAATATTTATATTCGACAACTTTGATTTAATCGTCAACTTTGAATTGTCTCATGAGTTTATTAATTAATCCGAGAAAAAGTTATGTTAATTATTAAAAAGAATATTCTTAAACGATAAAAATATAATTTAAAACTAAACCAATACATAATATTTTATTGTTACTAAAGATAATTAAGTGTTGTCAAGAGTCATAAACTCGTGTTATTAACAGAATTATTAATGCATTAGAGAAATTCTAATTTTTTATTTGTATAAGAATTATTGTAGAATTGTGTTACATTTAAATATTTTTTAAAAAATCTCATTATTTTTTAATTACTTTTTATTCAATTTTTACATTTAAACTTTAAAAATAAAAATTAGATTCATTTATCTAACAAAACATACCTTATTATTATAGTCTCGGATTCTTTTAGTAAGCTAGGAATATAAAATTCCATTATATAATATTAGATCAGTATGCTACAGTTATAAAATAAATATTTTACAAATGGTATTTAACATATTCAAAAATAACATAATTGTAACGAAATTATTTTCATAAAAAAACTAAAAGTTATACAGGTGGCTGTATAAAATATGGAATGAAGATAATTTTACGTAGGATATTATTCATCGTTCAATTTATCATGTTAGATTTTTACGAATTTTTTTTGAAAAGTGGGTGTGGAGCTTTCTAAACCATGTTGTAATTAAATATGTATCTATATCTATATTTATATTTTTTCTTTATAAATGAATATAAAATTATGTATATCTATGTACTATCTCACTAATAAAAATAACACAAACAACCTTTTAATTTATCTAAAGATTATACATTTGAGATAAAAATGTTATTAAAAAGAATTGATTTTCGCCTAATGATATCGTAATTTCATAATCGACCTTTTTACCGACTGTATTAAAAAATCCAGATTTTGTTTCTTACTTTCAAATATGGTTTGTTTATATCGCTAGATAAAATAACCCCCTAATAACAATACACCGATTACAAGCGATTACCTTAACTTCAATTATGAATTTTATTTATGTAAGAGTGTTATGTATAATTATTTGATATTGTAAATTCATTAAAAATTTTAATTATCTACGACATTTTATAAATACAATTTACAATATAGTTACACAAAAATAAAGTTGATTAATGCAAATTATTATGACTTCACAATTCTTTTATGTATTTTGATAGAAGACTATTTTATTTTAATATTTAATATAATGTATTTTTCTAAATTGAAAATCATTACGATCGATAGCAATGAAATAGCCTTGATATATTCGATGTATGAATTAATTCTATCCTTTTATTAGGAAATGTTTCATTAACTGGAGTTACAAATCATACTTTTGCTGTTTGGTTTATTTTGGTAATCTTTTAAACAATCAAATCAAAACTAGTAAATTAATAATCTTTTAATAAAAGGAAACTAAGCACATGAGGAAAGACATGATTCATACTAAAAATCAACTCAATTATATGAAATAAAACTTTTTAAAAGAAATAGTAACGCACAGTTGAGACAATTTTGATGTTAAAAATATTTTTGGTTTTAGATATTATTTGTCGTGGAGTTTTTACTATAAATTCAAATGGTCCTCCTTCAAGGTTCCTTGGCATTTTAACACTAGCCTGGAATTATCCTTCATAAACTTCCTTCTGTAGCTCAATTTAACTTTAAATAAAGAGTATGAAAGCAGCCGTGCCTTCGGGTTTGAAGATAAATATATCTTTTGCTTCGTAGTTTCATGATTCCAACTAATCCTTTCTCTCTCGAATTTTCATAATCGAATGTGAATTAACTTTGACGCCATGACGTCATGATTGAATCGAATATAATTATAATCATTTCTTTCAATCCTTCTTAGATTTGATTCAACCTACGTTGTTGAATAGCTAGTTGCTGACGATGTTTCATGGTGTAATTATAATCTTGTTGTTGCAGAATTTGAGCCAATTTCGATTTTACATGATTGAACCTCATTCTTTTATTATAAATTTTGATATTCCCGCCTCCCGGAGTGTGGTTTATGTTGCCCAAAGAATCAACAAGGGCAGTCACATGATCGACATTAACTAATGAATTATGTTGTTTACGGCGCATTGCATCCGTATTAAGATTCATATGAGATATCTTGAATCGTGAAGAAGGAGATTTAATCGGCTGAACTGGCTTTTCTGTTTTAGTTTCGTGTTTATTATTGGACTTTTCGGGCCTCCACATAAACGAAGAACCAGCTTCACGCACCCCACGTTTGCCACCTACATCATTGACTTGCATATTGTTGTCTATTGGGGTTTTTTTATTCGTCGGTTTATTGTATCCTTTTCTGGCTTCTTTTATAAAATTTATTTTACGTTTCTTGCCTTCATTTTGAGTTTCTTGCTTTTGGTATTTATTTTTCGATGAAACACGTGATTCTTCTTGGTTTCGTTTTTCTTTATAGAATCTGTTTTTAGCTGATTTTTTTGATTCTCCAGACATTAAATTAAATGATTCATCAATCATTGAAAATTCATTCAATGATAACTGAGAGTCTTGAGATTCTGGTTGATTCAGTTTTTCTGCTGACAACGGCCGCCGCAAACGAACATTGTCTTCCGACGCTTCATCGTGTGATTGTTGTAAACCTTCTAATCTTGATTTTTTAAACGAATTTTTGTATAATTCTGTTGATGAAGGATTATGTGATTCATCAAGGGTTGAACTACTTGATTCTTTTGACGTTGAACTCTTGTTTAGAATTGGAATATTGTGAACCTTTATCGGTACTATACATAGCTCGTCTTGTTTTGGACTGGGGGGTTCTTTAGGCGAGAGAGTATTAGAATCTTCCAATGCTGTTTTATCGCATTGTTTAAGTGTTTTTTGATAAGTATTTTTCATGTTTGACTTAAGTGGAACTTTTATCAGTTGCTTAGCTCCTTTAATCGGCTGGTTATTAAACTTTTTATTAATGGTCTGCTTATAGGGAGGCTGTTTAATTGTTTTCTTAGGAATTGACTTTTTTGTAAATATTATTTTTTCAACTTTTTTCGGACGAGGCTCATGATTTGAACCAATACTATTGAATGATTTAGAAGAAGGTTTTAGAATTCTTTCAAAAAGTTTTACTGGTTGATAATTCCTATCTTTCATTGTTCTGTAGAAATCTATGGATGGTTGCTGTTGTGGTAAGCTCTTAGATGCTTTCGATGCTTTCGATGCTTTAGATGCTTTAGATGCTTTAGATGCTTTCGATGCTTTAGATGCTTTAGATGCTTTAGATGCTTTTGATGTTTTAGATGTTTTATATGTTGCACTTGAATCCGAATCTGATTTGGAGCTTTTAAATCTTAAACTTGAATTTTTGCCTTTTAAACTGAAATCTGTCTCTCTCTCCTTTTTCTCATCTTGGTTGTCCCCTTCTTTAATATTATCCAATCGAGGAATACGGTCACCATAAACCTTTTGATGTAACAGTAAATTTTCTTTATATTTTTGGAATTGTGCGAAGTAATCACTGCCATAGATAAAATCCGGATAATATATATCAGAACCAGGTTTTGGTCTACTAGTATCGAACGGTTTGCGCCGGTATATCTTATTTGCATTTTTAAAATTATTTAGAAATGAATTAACTATACCACCGCCTTTCTGAACTATTTCAGCATAATTTCCATGTGTTGGAAAGTCAGGAATTTCGAGTTGTTGCTTTGATTTGCTTGACGAATTTTTAATCGCACCAGGTTCATTCAATAATTTATTAGATAAAGATTTATATGTATAAGGATATAATTTAAAAAATTCACAAATATCACTGTCATTTGAATTACGTTTTGGAGAAATTTTTTGTCTTCTGTGATCGCTATTTCTAGTATGTATTTCCAATGGCCGCTTGTGTGTTAAAGCAGCAGATGTTTTTTTGATGGCCATAGTTTTGGCATTTGATGAGTTTTCACATATGTTATCTTTAAAACTATAAGTTACTGTACAATTGTTTAAAAAATCTAATAGACTTCTAATGCAAATATCGAACTTGTTACTATTTTGCAATTTTGTTTGAAATATTTCTGTGTTCATATATCTATTTGAATAATATAATCATTTTTGCAATCACATTTTATTCTTTTTGTATACGAATTAATTATCTCAACATAAGTTATAGATTTTATATAGATTAACTGTTTATTTACAGTAATAGATATTTTACAAACATAGATATTACATTTGGAAAATATATAGAATGTTTTTTAGAATTAATAGCGTTTAAATAAATTATATGTAATAATTAATAAAAGTTACCTTTTTATATTAGTGGGAAATAATTTATATAGGTTCCTACTAAATAAATGTTTCTAGTAGGACATATTATCTAAATATCTTAACAGAATTAAAAAAAATTAATGTACTCTGTTACCAAAAATAAAAATTGCCAAGCAGGTTGGAAGTTGTTCCAGATCTAATGGAACGGTTTGATACCATTCCTTGTAGGAAATTTACTAAGCCATGATCTTTTCATCTATAATTTATTATTATCTTAATATGTAGTGATGCTGGAAATTGTCAAGTATATAGTAAATATATTTATAAGAATTCCTCTTCACACGGAAATATATTTTAAAACGCATTATTTTGAAGAGATTCTACCTTATAAAATAAATAAATAATCATATTTCTTATAGATAGTAAATTATATAAACATTATAGACATTTTCATAAAATTTTCTATTCACCAATAAAAATATAAATAGTATTCCTGAATTCTAAATCACCGATAGACATTTACAGGATTTATAGACATTTGTAAACTTGCCTCGCTATTAAATCTCAGACTGCCGGCTAATCAATCGATATCGCTTAAATATATTAATAAAAATTTGTCCAAAATAATTATTGATTAATTTTTGAAATAGGCTACCTATGTGCTTTCCAAAATAAATGCAGAAAATCAATAAATAGTATCAACACAATACAGTGTTATTGATTGTTTAGGCCGTCGCGGCAGTCTATTTTTCCTTTTGATATCGTAATTAATTTCAACATTTAAACATACATTAATACAATATCAATGATTTTACCTGCCTGTATATAACCTGTATATTACCTGCCTGTCTATAGAATAAATTGTTAGTCTATGACAATTTATAATAATACATTTTGCGTGTCAACTTTTTCTCAGAGATACAAACCAGTGTATTATGTTATCATATCTATAGAATCTTATAATTTCTCAATGTCACTCGTAAAATTCTGCGAAATTCGTTTATATTTCCATACAAAAATTACACAAGAATTTCAATGAATAGAAAAGTTCTGAAATTATATTTGAAATGATTTATCGGATTGTATAAAGGCTAATCTGATCGTTTTTGTGAAGTGGCCAAATTTTTAATGTTGGTAGTTGTTTGAATGTTTTGTACAGTGCAGCTATACTTAAAATGTATCTGCAATAATAATGTATCTATAATAATAAACATAATTTAGTGGAAATTGTTTATTCTAAACTGTGAATGTGGTGCACAAAACGTTATTGATTTTTACTTAAAAATTTTCTTTTGCATTATTTTATTTTTTTGAATTAATTAGAGTTCTAGATTTTATTATAAATAGTTATTTGTCAATAAAAGTATAAAATAGTTTGCCTTTACAAAATACTAAAAATAACGATTAAATAATTTGTTATACAAACTTTAAATGGTTTTGAAGACACTTAGCATATTATGTATTCATCTTTCTGTTTTACTGACTAATGCTCACTGTGAGTTTGGTACTTATATCTTATCTTATTCCTTCAACCAAATTTTATTATTGTTTCAGAAACATGGTTTCATCCCTCTCTGTGGGATAACTTATTTTCCATAACTTATTATTCGCTATTTCGAAACTACTACAAATCACAAAAATCACGTTGCCATATTGATTTCTTCTAATCTATAGTAATCGGCCTGTGTTCTCACAAAACAAACTTCCTGAAATCGAATGATTTTTTTGGCTAATCATCGACGACAAGGCAGTCTTTTGTGGTTGCTACATGCCTCCATCGTTGCTATATCGGCCACAAACGTAAAACTTATTGACTACTTATCCGAAGGTATTGACGAAGTTAAATCGAATTGTTAAATAATTAAAAATTAATTAACCTTGTTAAGCATCCTACAAGAAATAAAATATATGGTTTTTTGGTTATAGAAAAAGCAATAGATCGCATTCCTGAGAAAACTGTTTTGATTACAACCAAAGACAAACCCTGGATAACTCCAGTCACTAAATTACTAATTGAAAAAAGATGGAAAGCATACAAAAAACAAAATTTTATACGTTTATACGTACAAACGGGGGGTTAAAATCGAAATGGTAAAAGCTAAGCAGATGTGGTCAAAGAAGGCAATTTCCAGTAAGCGAGGCTTTTGTAAAATCATAGATCAGACACGAAAAGCACCGTAAAGCAGAAGTAATTCACAGCTAAAGAATTAGATGATTATTTTACTAGCATATTTCAGGCCTCTGAACAAAGTACTGACGAAATTTTTATCAACATCATCAACTCAGAGAATTGGTGCACTACTATCCAACCCACAGAAATAGAAAAAAAATAATTCTAAATCTCCCAAACAAAATACGGAAGTGATAAATTCCCTACTATCTTATTAAAAACAACTGCTCATCTTTTAAACTTTCCGCTCAGTCAACTCTTCAGCATATCAGTGATCACATCAAATATGCCAGACCTTTGGAAAATCTCAAAGATAATACTTATTCGGAAATGCAGAACTCCATCGCTAAAAGATCATAGACCGATCTCACTCCTACCAATAATATCAAAATTACTAGAGCGCTGTATTCTCAATAGAATTTACACTTATTTGTTCAAAGACTAAGGAAAATTCAATTCGGCTATCGAAAAGACCGCAAGGTCTTTTCGATGATATACCAAAAGCCTGGAAACTTCCGAAACCAATAATATGGTTTGGAGCTTCCAAGCCTTCGACACAATTCCGCACGACTGATAAATCCTCTGACATTTGGAATGTGACTTACCCGCAGTGGATTCGTTAAATGGTATGGTAGCTATTTAATCAATCGCTACCAATTTGTCTCTACACACCATGGCATAAGTAACATTAATCTAGTGAAGTCTGGAGTACCCCAAGGTGCCATTCTTTTCGCGGCTATATTTCGTGTATTTATCGCCCGACTAACAACCATCCACGAATCAAATAACATATACAAATACGCCGACGATATTCTACTCAAAGTTTTACATACTGACTCACATGATGACCTCAAATAATGCCAACAAGAAATTGAAAATATTAAGACATGGACATCCACAAGTCGAATAAAATTGAAAGAAGATAAAACATCCTGATTATTATTATTATCAAAAGCAAATTTATATCTGATTGGGCAAACGACACTAATATAACAATTAAGTCATTAAAAATTCTTGGTATGGTGCTCACCAACGATTTCTCATGGTCACGAACAGAGTCTATAAAGAAATGTAGCAAAAATCTTTACCTCCTTCGTACCCTCAAACCGATTCTGACTACCAAATCCCTGAACGCACTACATATATCTCTGAATAAATCGCATTTTGACTTTAGTTGCCAGACATATGTAGGATCCAACACAATGATAATAAGAAAGGAAGACCATCAAACGGGCACATAAAATTATATGCTACCTGATCCCGACGAATGCTGGTTATTACTCTCTAATAAACTATTTTCTGCTGCAACAATCAACATATTTTGCACTCCAAGATACCAAAATTTCTACCTAGCGGACGCCGTCTGAATATGCCTCACTCTTCACTCCTAGATATGCTTCTTCCTTCATACCATGTTTGACTATACACTATAACCTCAAAACTTGACCTTAACTTTATTTATAAAGTTATTTACAAATTTATTATATAAATTTATTTTTATTCATTCTTTTCGTTAATTTAAATTTGTGCTTTATATTTACTTTGTTCTAAATTTATTCTGTATGTATTGGTAAAATTTTCTTATTCCCATTTGTTTAAATAACCAATTATTTTATTATTATTTCATCTAACGTACCCGGATGGATGCTATTCAAAATATAGATATATAAATTCGATCCAAAGGTAGGAAAATCAGAAGAAAATGCATATATTAAAAATTATGAAAATCATATTTATAGAAAGAAAATTGTTCCAAAACAATAAAAAATTATTAAACCTTATAAATTCCTAATAATGAGCCAATGCTTAAAGCAAATCCAGCTTATCTTTCAGTGAAAAATGAATTGTTTGATGTCTTTCCATAATCTTTCGGTTCAGGCTAATGAGGCAATGTACAAAGTTTGTCCAAATTTGGAATAGCTTACATAGAATAGCTATTTATGTAATTCTGATTTGGTGTCTGATATTAACGTGGGAATTAATAGAACTTTTTTCATGTAGTTGGATTATTAACCACCTGCTATTATTGCTCAAGTGGGCTATGAATTGAAAACAAATATTTTTAAAAACTCCAATAAAATTAACTTATAGAAGTTTAATGACAATATGATTTCTTCAATAGCATGAAAAAATAGAACGAATAGAGGTTTATCTCGTATTTCTAGAACTTTTTTCATTGTTTCGTTGATAATTTCTTGAGAATATCCGACATAACACTACAATCATTTAAAATAAATTATGGATTACGTAAATAGGCATGAAAATAATTTAACTATTCTATAATTCGGAACACGTTAAATGTTAATTATTCTTATTCACCGTCTTTATTAAAGAAGTTATGATTGAATAATTCTTTGAAATCTTTTGAATCTTGATCTTTTTTGGATTTCTTCATATCAATCTCTTTCTTTGGTTGTATTTCAAATTTTTCCTTTGGGATAAAATCATTTTCATCCCCTATTTCTACGATTACTTTTTTATAAATTGTTGCCTTAAAAGTTTTGGCAGAATTTTGTGTTGAAGATTTCATATAATTTTCTGGGCAATTAGTCGTACCCTTCAATACTGTTTTCATCAAGGTAGCCTTGGAATATTTCCTGGAATCAGTACTAATTTTTTTATCTGAAACAGAATACTGTTTGGTAGGAGACATTACATTTATATTTTTTGATTTCTTCATTTTTTTAACAGAACTTTTACCAACTTTTTTTGAAAAGATTTTAGATGTAGCATCCTTTCCACCTTGTTCAAATAAATCTTTAAAAGAGAAACTTGACAGGGTTTCTGAATTATCCTTCGAAAAGGTGTGTGATCCTTTTTCTTCTGGAATACTGTCAAAACTTTTTTGTGACGATAATCTTCTATTTCCAAATTTGTGTTTTTCAAGGCCCTCTATTTTTTTGGTTGCGTTTATTGGTTTTGGTTTTTTGTTAGTTGAATCTTTTGGTAGATTGCTCATTCCTTTATCGGTGTCTGATAAACTTAGTTCAGATAATATGTTGGACAATTTTTTCCTATCTTTTTCCATTATTTTTACTATATTAGGTACTTGTTCCGAAGCTGAACACATTTTGTAGGACACAATCGGTATGAATTCACTTACTGAACTTGTATCTGCATCGGTTGAAGTACTTCCAACCGCAGATGATTCTATCGCAGATGGAATTTCATCTTCAGTTCTTTTATTCGTTTTATCTTTTGAAGGTGTTCTTTTTATACCCATTTTTTTCTTACTATTCAATCCAAGATTAGTGGATTTATCTTTTAGTTTTCCTTTTTTACCCTTATGTGATGCTGTGGATATCTGAATGGCGGGTGTTAGGCCATCTTGATTGGGCAGAGCATGCACTTTATAGGATCTCAGTGGTTCAAATTCACTTCCCGGGATTCTTGATTTGGAGGCTGTATTATCTTCAGTTGAAACATCTTTTGGAAAACTACGCGTTCCAATATCAGTGTCCGAAATATCTGATTTTGAATGGTCTCTTGATTTTCTTTTTTTAATCTTAAAGCTTAAGGAGGACTGGCTATCTAAAGATTTTCTAAAAGAATCCCTCTTTGCATTTTGGTCTAACATTTTTTTATCGTTTTCAATTTTTTTTAGCATATTAGGTACCTGTTCGGACGCGTCACACATTCTGTAGGACACCATTGGTTCAAATTCACTGATTGCAGTTGTATCTGAATCAATTGATTTACTTCCAACATAAGAAGAGCCACCTTGTGACGCATCCATAGCGGATGCAGTTTCTTCTTGTATGATTTTGGATACTCTACGTTTTGCAGGTTTTTTTTTAACATCCAATAATTTTGAATTATTTTGTGGATTTTTACTAGTTTTTTCCTTCTTTTTTCTAAGCTCACCCTTTTGTGATACTTCGCATATTTGAATAGAGGGGGTCCTTCCCCCGGCACCGGTACCGGTTTCCGTTTCCGATTTGTTTTTTGAACTTTGCTTCGTAAATGTTCTTCCAAAAACAGTTGAACCATTATCTGGCTCTTTTTCAGTTTCGAAACGTTGAGTTTTCTCTTGGTTCGTTAACTTCGATGTATTTTTTTGTTTATTTTTTTTCTTCGTTGATTTATCATATTTTGGGTTAACATAAAAAAAATCGTTTCCCGAACATCTATCTGCAAAAGCAGTTATTTCGTCTATGTAGGTGGAAACTCCCATATCTGTTGAAGATTTTTCTAGTGTTACATCGTAATTATAAGCTTTGATTTCATTCTTTTTATTTTTTGACTTTGAATTATCGGTGGGTTTTTCTTTGTTTCTCTCTTTATTATACGATTTTGGAACATCTTCTGACGAATCTTTATTTTTTGATTTTCCATCGGATTTCGTATTTTGATTAAATGGAATATTACGTATTTTATTATCTGTTTTTGTAATTTCTTGTTCGGTTGAAAAATCGGTATTTTGTGTTTTAGATATGCTAACTTTATTTAGGAGTTTAAACTTTTCTTTCGATTTTAATTTTGTTTTACTTTTGTCGGTGTCAGTTTGGGCGTTTGTTGTTGAACTTTCTGAGCTTATTTCTGTTTCAGAAGATATTTTACTGACTAAATCTGTAGAAATTTGGGTTACATTTGTAATTCTAATATTTGTTTCTGTGTCTGTTCTTGGTGTACTGATAGTTTTTAAGGGTTGTTTTAAATCCGATGAATATGAAATTATATCGGGCTTATCGGGCGTATCTTTTTGAATTTTTTTTACCGTTTTATCTGAACTGGGTTTTGAGTTTTTCATTTTAATCCGTCGTGATTTCTCTTTATCCTTACTAGACAATTTTTTATCATCTAGACAATTTTTTTTAGACACCTCTTTAGATGTTTCTGTAGAAGTTTGTTCACTGGATACTATTTTCCTACTTTCACTTTCAGATTTCAGCCTTTTTGCAGGGCTTTTTCTATAAGGCCTGTTTTTTATTTGTTGAGTTACTGTTACTTTATTCGATATTGTAGAGGAAATTCTACTTGGAATTATTTCTGATGAATATCCATGCATTGTGTTTTTGGATGAAGTTCTTACATATAATGTTTCTTCGTCTCCGTTTATTTTAGAGCTTGATATTACTTTCGTAATGTATTCAATCGGTGGTGGCTTCTGTAAAGATTCAAATTCTATTTGTTTATATTTATTTCTATTCCTATGCCTTCTATGGGATTTTTCAGGGGAGCAATGTTTGCAGTGTGTTAAAATATTATTTTTTTCCTTATTATCAGTATAATATTCCACATATTTCGGTCTCCTTGAGACATTTTCATCGGGATCAATAATATATTCAGTATATTTTGGTTTTCTTGAGCGTTTCTTTTTTCTAGGTGTTGGATTCATACCATACATTGAATAAATGGAAATTTGCTTTTTGTAAGAATTAGTAATTGATCTTCTGGGGAAAACTCTCCTATTTATAGGTTTCTTACGGCACGTGCGTTTTTTTCTGTGTCTACATGGTTCATTAATTATGTCTACAATTCCACCACCAGCAACAACCTGTTTAAGGGTGTTTGTAATAGCTCTAACTCTTGGTCTATGTTTTCTATGATTAAGGAGCCTCTTTTCTTCACAAGGACATTTTCCCATTTGTCGATTTAAAGATCTTGTTCTGCAGACTGAATTGATTGTAATTGGAATTTCACGAGAAAAACCATGTTCAAGTATACAGTTTTTGAAATTATCTTTGCCAGCACTTTCATAATCAGAATCATATCTACTTTGAATTGAATAATAAGCACCTTGATTAGAAACCTGCGTCGATATGTTTCCTTGATGAATACTGGGCATGTCACTTGATGTTGTCGTTTCTTGATAAAGATATGAAACATCCTGTTGTATAGCTGTTCTAAGTAATTTCACTTTCGGATTCGCTAATCTTTTAGCTGAAGTATTTCTATTAAAGATTCCATTGATGGTCATTTGAAACTTTCGACTTTATCAATTTTACTTTTTATAAAATTAGATTACTTTAAAGGACAAACTTGCTAAAATTATTCAATTTGTTATAAGATTTATTGCACATTGCCAACTTGTTTTAATATACGTCCCACATTGTCAAATTAGTAAATTTGTATTAGTTTACTTTAAATCTCAATACATTTCTATTGATTTATACATATAACACAAAGCCTTATAACAAATGAGCAGTTTATCAAAGAATAAATAGCTTAATTGTATAAAAAATATCGACTTGAAAACCAATTAATTTAAAATTTAGGGTTGCTTTCAATAATATATATATTTTTTAAAGTTCATACATCAAATTTATTTAAATTGGTAAATGTATAGATTTTATTTTCTAAAATTAGAACCATAGATATCATATTTAACTTTTGTTCTAAAGAAACTCATTATAGTAGATTTTATTATTATAATTTTTTGATTTTGATATCATTAATACTAAAAAGAACAGATCCTTATGTAAATAAGCTTTATCAATGTATAAAGTCTGAATTAATATTATTAAAGTTGTATTAATATGACTCAAACTGCTTAAAATATTCTAATTAAAATCATTATGATTCGAAAATAAACATCATTACAACTGTAGATTATGTTAAACAACAATAATTTGTCCGACAACAAACTATTAAGAAGTCGGGAGTCTGTCCTGTACTTCAAACAAGAAGGTCTGTATAGTTAGAATCTGTTCATCATATCATACGACTAAATTATACTTGTGCGTTTGAACAATTTCATGTAAAAGTTTTAATGAAGTTGAACTGCAAGTTTGTATGATTTCTATTTATCAATGTATTTATCACTGCCTTGAAAAGTTAAAAAACAAAGTAGATAAAAAACGTAAAATGTGTTGTGTAAGGTATCTATCTACATCTTTACAGTTCTTGTTTTTTTATTGGTCTTGTCTACTTTTAGTTTATTTAAAATTTGTTTCTGTTTCTGTGTACATATTATCAAAAAGGTAAAAGCCAAATAAAAAAGTAAAAAGATAAGTCAAAAAGGTAAAAGTGTGTTAGCTCATTCCACAATGGATTGATATACTACCGGTAACATAATGTTAGCTCTGAAACGAAATTAACAATTATTTTGAGAGAGCCACATTTTTAATGATAATCTTTGGTCAAGAACCCACAAAATATTCATATTATTTCGTTTCGTTTTGTTTTATATTTATTTATTATTTTTGTAATTTTTGTAATTATTTTTATTATTGTACATCTTTCAATAGCTTTTTTAAATGGAGTTAATTCAAGTCAAGCTTTTTGTTAGAATCTATTTATTTGAAGTTGAGCCCAATCATGTTTTTCATTAGTATTTATTTTTTAATACAATTTCGTTTCAGAGCTAACATTATGTTACCAGAAATATATCAATTCTTTTGTGCAATGAGCTAACACACTTTTTGCCTTTTTGGCTTTAAAAATAATATCACAGTTTTTTTGCTGCATTCATAATTAATTTTGTTAGTGTATTATAGTTTCCGATATAGCAGCAGTATCTAGCCACATATTCTGTCTGTCTCCCCCTGTCGAGAATAGCTTGTGCATATAGAAAATCAATCGATTTTTATGACAATGAACAGTAAACTGGCAAACATGTTCTTATAACTGTCCACTTTGGACTATTTTACAGTTTCTCTCTAAATCTATATCAGTTGATAGAATAGATCCCCGTGCATAGAAATGTAGAAATTGCTTCCAATTTTAGAATACTAAACTTCTTAAACTTGAAAAAATCTATAATGTTTAGAATATTATAATCATAGAAAAAAATATTATTGGACAATTAATCAATAATTTTACAAAAAATTTTGGTTTTGACAATAAACATTACACTATAAGGTATAGATATATAATGTCTATGGTTTCGACAATTTCACACATTGATTTTATTCAGTCTAATATTCAATAATCATGTAGACATTGATATTTGAAACCATTTAGCATAGATTAACAATGGTATTTAATGTCGTCAAAGCAGAAATATTATATTAAAATTTTGACCAATTATTTACATTTAAAAGCTAATAATTTATTTGTAAAAATTTTACACGTAGTAAAATCAAATAGCAAAAATTGCGATACAGTATAGCGTAGTATTATATTCTAGCATATTCTTACGATAACAATTTAACCCATATAAAGTTGTAAAATTAACATAAACTAATATTTATGCTTACCGACCTTTTACGACGGGTGTATCATTTGCTGATAATATAGGGCTCTCATTTTTGTTTTACAAATAAGAAGAATCGGAATTGCATTTTTAATGTAAGTTTCCTTGGTAAAATAAACTTTGTTAGTGTACTTGAAATATCTCTATCGATCTAGCAAAGAAGAATCAAAATGCACAATTTTATAATATAGAGATTCTCTCCTTGCAACATGATAAAATTAGAATGTTTATAAAAAGCTTGTGTTGTAGTAAAAACTTAAATTTTCTTATATTCAATTACAAATATTCGGATATCCACTCCATAGACGTGTAATATAATGAATAAAAACAGTATATCTTTATATTGTCTGAATCAAATTCACTTTCAAAAAAAACTTTATTCTACAATCTTTTTTCTTTCTACGCTGTATATTAATTAACCATTGTTCGAAAAAATACTACGCTAATGCATTGCATTTTAGCGATTTGAATTTTTGAGTTCGCCAAACAGACTATACACACTAAATATAAATTAACAAAGGAATATTTTAAAATTTGTTGCTTAATTAAAATTATTAAATAAATAAGTTAATTATATGTCTTATCTGAATACTTAATTATTGAGAATTTTCGGTTTTAGAATAAATATGATATTAATAGCTAGTAAATAGCTGGTAAAAAGTTTTTAAAATAATTTCCTGACTTTAATAATTTTTCAATAAAAAGAATTATAATTATATTTACATTTACATTTATGGATTTTCTACATAAATAACTAAAATAAATAATATTTTAAAATGTTTGGGGGAAAATATGAATTAGATAAATTAGACAATGCATTATAATAAAATAATTTTGTTTGTTTTTTCAGCTATTGTTCTGGCCATAAGGATGATATTGAAATATCTGCACAAATTACCGTTGCATATTTCCAATTTATTGTTGTTACCACATCGTAAAGGCTTCTGTGAAAGCAGTACTCAAACAACGTTTTTCATAATTGGAAATCAAACATTTAATGCTTCGATAACAGATGAATCTACACCGTACCACGGCGGTTTAGTATTCTTAGTTGTTATCCTTTCAATAATTCTCCTCTTCCTTATCATCACAATGGCAATGCCAATGAGTTTGCAAAATATGTTATTTTGGTTTTGCTTACGAGACAATGACCAATTTAATTATATTGACGTCGGTCTCTATAAAACTCGACATTCCATGTACCGGAAAGAGGTCTATTCTACTGAAATGCGAAGAAAAACACGAACTTCAGCAAAGGACTGGCTTCGAGGACTCACAAAAAAACAACCCTCAACGAAAAAGAATCCAGTCGATAAAAGTATAACATTTGACGGTGCAACAGGCAGCAACATTAACGAAGAGCCAATTGTTGTAATAACCAATGAACCCATTGCCGGAACTTCCACTTCAGAAGAACACGAACTATATGTTGGTAGAAATTCTCATGACTTCCTGAATTCTTCGCTGTGCAGTATTCCAGAAGAACCGTCTATTGAAGGTGGAGTTTGCAATTCACAACATTCCGATTCGAGTGGGGCTTCGGAAAATTTCATTCAACCGCATTCAACCTCAACATTTCACAGTTTTGAATGCACAGACAAACGTTATAAATCTGACAGTCATCTTTTCATTGATGCTAGGCCAAAGGATGTCTGCTTTGCTTGTGAATTTGGTCTGACACATGAATGCACGCTTCCTAATGACCCGGATGTACGGCAAACAACCGATTATTTCTTCGATCGATCAACTAAGGAAAGTCCTTTCAATCATTCAGCGGTAGAGTATCTTGACCATAACAAACCAAATAAGAAAGGTGTTCGTTTTTGCTATGTTTAATGTCAATTGTATACCTATGTATTATATCGTGATTCACTGATTTTATCCTTTTATGTTTTTATTAAATCTGTATTTTTCGCATAATTTCTCAAAATTGTCATTGCAGAAAATATTTATTATTTATTATTTAAGATATTGTTTATTTAAAAAATCTTTGTTGCTTAGCTGGAATATAAATCATCTGTTTATACTAAAAAGTTAAATGAATAATAATTTTGAATGATTACATATAGGATGTATAAAATACTATGAAGTTTTTATTCAATATTTAAATATAATATATTCATATATTAATTTCATATTCAATATTTCCAAACACATCATTCGAAAGATGAAGCAGCCAACCTTTAGTTATTTAATTAATCTTAAATTATGATTTCTTGATGAAATATAAGTTACATATCAGTAGTTTTTCTAAACAACATTTGTTAGCAACAATGTATAAAAATATAATTCATACAATTATTCTATTTTGTAATAACAGGTATGTTGTATTCATATTTATATGTTTGAAGACGTATTTTTTGAATATTTTTATATTTTACCATTAAACTTATGGTATATATATATATATATGATATGTTGTATTCATGAGTATTTAAACCTGTATATAATAAAATATTTAATGTCTGACCATCTGGGCCAAATGTTTTCATATTTCAATTAAATGATAATATCGCAAGGTTTTTAAATGTTTTTGAATTGTTTTTACAGGATCAACTATACAGCTTTTGAAAAATGTTTTCGCTCAATATGGAGCTAGTTTTATACTGAGCTAGATTTAGATATGTAGAAGCCTTTAATAAAGTAGACTCCCCTATTTAAATAGAGGAGTCTCCTATACAGTTAATCATTATTACAAAATGTGTCAAAATCCAGAACAACTGAACCAGTTCGCCCAATCAGGAAAATATTAGCGTTTAGCGATAGTTTATTTTTAGCGATATTTTTCATATTCCTTTTCACAATTATATACTTTGTTATCTTTCAAAAACAAATAGACTATAAAGAATTTAAATAGAACGTACACACACCACCAAATCGGACAATGAAGAATAGTATCGATCAATATTACTCCGACGAATTCTTAAATATTAAAAAATATTTGAATACGAAATGTTGAACATTTCTAAATAAATTCATGACATTTCGCTTGTGCAAAATTAGTGAAATAGCCAAGTTCTAGTAACTGTTTACAGTTCAAAAGCTGAGTGAATAACTCTTGAATGTTTTCCCATTTCTTTATGTTATAAATATAGTTTAATTATCTTTGAAACAAACGATCAAGAACATTTTCAGTTTTGCATGATAATTCTGTTATGATTTAATAGATTGAATTCTGATCAGATTGTTGGAATCATTACGTCCTATTTAAGTGATTTGTTCTAAATAACCTTGATGGCATTTCTGGAATATTTAAGAAACCGAAGCGTATGTCTGTCAACAAGAATAATTACATTTTTGGATAAATTTATTAAATATTCTTCTCAATTTAAAAGTTCTGCACTGTATCCTCCTTTGGCAAAACTCTTAACAGTGGTAACTTTGACAAGAATACAATCGAAGAATATGAAACGATTTAGAGAAGGTTAAAATTCACAATTGGAAAATTCTGATTTATTAATGGAACATTATTTATTGCATTTTGGTTACTTTCTGAGCAATGCTTTAAATGTTTAATATTTAGTTTACATAGTATGTTGTGACAGTATATGTTATATTTATTATTTACGATTATTCATAAGATAAAATAAAACATTTAACAGCAGCACCAATTTTCGTATGATATTCTTTTAAATGTATGTATCCTGTTCAGGTCTTGTTCCATATTTATATAAAAATGTCTTGATAAAGAGAACAATTTGGTAGTAGGTAATAGTAATAGGTATTTATAATATATATATATAGACAAACACTCAAAATTCTTAACATTATATATACAAAGTATTATTATGTTATTATTATTATGTATTATTACGCATTATTATACTATTATTATGTTATTATTACAATATTTTTTCTAGCCACTCGTTTATTTCGGTACATCCTATATATAAGTTACAATAACCTCCCAGTTAAGGCATTAATAATTAAGTAAATGGAGATAGGATGGTAAAAATATATATAAATATTACTCATTAATTCGTTGTATATATAAATTCATTAAAATTCATTAAAATTCATTAAAAATTCATTAAAATTCATTAAAAATTCAGAAAATGCTAGAATGCTAGTTGCTTAATAATTTGTTTAGCATCTTGAGAAATAATAAATTATGCGATTAATTTACTATTTTATAAACACGTTTTCGAAATTCCGTACTAAATTAAAAGTTATAGAGCCCATTGTCATAAAAATGTTTGTGATTTATTCCAAGTAGGTGGGCGTATAATTCTGCGTGGATAATTTGATTTAATACCAATACGGTACCTATAGAAATAACAATACAAAACAATCGATTATGGCCGTCGGATATAATTCATTCATCTTCCATACCGGGCTAAATAACTCAGACTAAAAGCGAGTGCGTTTCATTAGTTAGTCCTTAAGCTACTTGGTATACTTCGCGATAGACCAGTATTGAGGAACTTTCGGGGAGGATAAGATTAACTTCAGAGAGCAGGGCCTTCTCTTTTGATAATAAAGATTAAGATCTACACCCGTGTAGGCGCTTTCGTATTAATAAATGATAATTAAATTGCTTTACAATTAGAAACTTCGGAAGAAAAACCAGGATAGTTGATGAATTAGAGAGTGTGGCTTTATTATTACAATAACTTACAAGATTATTTTGGTGTAGTTTCTTTTTATTTATGAAAAAAGTTGAAAATTAGTAATTAGCAAAGGGACTTTTTGATTAAATATGATATTTTATACAAATGTTTATATAATATTAAATTCTATTATAATTTGAAGTAAAAACTATAAAAAACCATAAAAAAATATTTATGGAATTTCCTATTTTCAAGCTGTAAGTTATCTTATTGAGAAAATCAAAAGTACAAGTTGCAATATTATTATGGATTAATCAATGAAGGAGTCATTCATAGCTGTTATCGACATAGCAGGACAATTAATCAACAATATATGCCAAACTTGTGCCAACCTATTTTGTATGAAAGCATAATAAATTATTTATGTTACTACAAATAATAAGTAAAACCGTAGATTATATATTTATAAAGATATAGAAATGTTTGCAGAAAAATATTGTGATGCTGAAAACCTATTTTTTATTTCATAATGATGATATGTAACTTTTACAATTATAAAATCAATAAAGTATTATAACATAGTAAATAATAAGTTTAAAATATCGATTTTTATAATTTTCTGATTATTACAAGTATATTAAGGAATTTGGAAAAGGGCTCATTTGAAATATTTATTGATTTATTTGTTTTTTTTATAAATTCCAATTATTTCAAGTTTCAATTTAGTCTGTTAATATTAATCAGTTTAGAATATTAAATTGTCTAAAAGCGTCAATTTTTAAAAGAGTAAAATATATTTGTGAGTTAAATTTATTACAATTAAGAAATCAAAATTTAAAATTTTGATTGAGGAAGATTTAATTTTTGAAAAATAAATTTATATTTAAAAATAAAAATAAATGCTTACATAAATTCATTACAGGCATATATTTTGATGAAAAACACATTTCAACAATAATAAATCTCTTTAGATTTATCATTAAAATATAACTAAAAAATGCATTTCAATCCATTTTAAACACGCACTTCGATCACCCCGCTAAACGTTTCCATCTAAAGTGACAAGTAGTTGTAAATAATTAGTCATATATCAGAGGATATGTTTCACCTGAGGATTAGTTCAATATATAAAACGACCTTTCTACTCTGAAGTTGCAAAGTAGATTAAGAACAAACTTGGTGACCTTTTTAAAGATAGAAAAACATTTTCAAGGTCACAGGATTTCGACACACTTAAAATGTTACATCAGATATACCTATATTTATTTGCATTGTAATCACACTAGTGTTCATTATTTATTAAAAATTATATTCTGTATCCACAGTTTATGCTTGCTTCTTTAAATTAAATTAAAAATACCTACTAAAAAGATTACAATAATTATTTATAATGATTAAATGTTATAAAATAGAATTTTAAAAAATAGTAACGGCCTAAATGTGAATACCATATTGACCCCAAATTGACGTTAACCGAATGTTAAAATTATATTTAACAAAATTTAAGGAGTACTTTCAATTTGAATAATTTTAATGAAATCCAATACAACATTTATAACTTAGTTTGCGAATTTATACGAAAATATATATAGATAATTAGTTCAATCCGAATATATATATAGATAATTAGTTCAATCCGAATATATATATAGATAATTAGTTCAATCCGAATATATATATATATATAATTATTTCAATACGAAAATATATATAGATAATTAGTTCAATCCAGCGAACTACGATCACAAAGTTACAAAATCACGAACTTCTTCAAAATTATAAAATACTTAATATATAAGCTTCAACTTTCAACGTTTCCAAAATGAAAGAAAAAGCGGAGATTTGTATTGCTTCAAAAAGTATAAGTCAATACTAGACAGTATGTATGTTAGTTTATTAATGTGTAGCCTGGTTCTGCAGTAGGCAAAGATTACAAAATGTCCTGCGATTAAAATATATTATAATACCAACAAAAGTTTCTTTTTAGTTTCTTTCTATATTTAATTTGTATATATTGTAAAGGATTTTATCAAATTTAAATTGAAAAATAATATGAATATTATATCAAAACTTTTTATTAAAAAACTATTGAATTTAAATGTGTATCTATTTTTATATATTCACATTGAATAATACATACATATAAGGTACCTGAAAAGGATAAGGCAAAATGAGATGTCCTGAAATTGAGTCAAAACTACTTGAATAATTTACATATTTATTGATAAAATGAAATAAACTGCCGAGCTTTCGTGAACAAACTATTCACATAATCATGGGAGAAATAAAAAAAAACAGAAAGAGGTGGTCAAGAGACGGACAAATTAGAACAGATCACTTTATACTATTAATAATGAAATGAGATATATTACGATGAATTCAGAAAAAAAGGAATTTAGATTAATACATTGGTCATTGTGGAAATAAATAAAATCTGCTCCTACCACATGTTTGACCAAATGTTTACCACATGTCCGACATGTTCGACTTACATGTCATTGGATTAGTGAATAATAATTAGGTAACATTTTTCATTCCAAAATTCACCAGGATGTTAATCTAAAACATTTTAATTCATAAAAAAATATTTCTCCTTAATTTGTAAAAGAAATAGTTTTAAAATGTCTAATACAATTCAGGAAAACATGAAACATACACTACATATTAATGTGACAAAATAAATGAGATCAGAAAAAATTATATTTCTTAATCTTAGTTACTACATGAAGATAATAGTAAGCGAATTAAACGATTATATATTAGATTGCGAACATAAGTAAGGAATGTATATATATGACAGAATACTTAAAACTTACGCTTTTTTGTTTTGAGTTGAATGAAGCGTGTATTTTCAATAATTGAATTTTTCCTCTCAATTCATGTACGTAGGAAACCTTTTAATGTAAAAATATTGTAATTGAAATAATGTTGTAAGCAAAAAGGTTTTTGTCCTAATTATTTATATAGACAATACTCATTTTAATTTATTTTAAGTTTAGAAATAAAATAAAATATTTAATTAAAAATAATAATTATAACAGTATTATTTTAAAATATTTTTGGAGATTGTCAATTTTTTTTCAGCTTATACTAATTTTTTATTGATTACAATTTTTTTATTATGAAATTTAAAATCATATCATAAACAATTAAAATTTATAATTACAGAAGATTCAGACATTATTCTAATTCGTAAGTCGTCTCCTAAAAATATTTTCAACTAATTTTATAGTCGGAAAGAAAGGTCTCAGACTTACTTTAGTAGTGTAATTTCAATTAGTAATAATTTTTCTTTAGGGCATAATGTTAATGTATTTGGGGAAAGACCAAAATAACAAACCCAATAAAACCAGGTAAACCAGGTAAACACATTTTTTATTAAAAATTGAGTTGAATTGAATAATCAAATTGGTATATCAAAATTTAATTAAATAAATATGTATAAAAAGATATTATAAATGATTAATTATGTGATATAACCACTTCAATTAAACATTCTATATTATTTTACTTATAGAATTTATATTTACTCATAAATGCAATTAAATTCCGATCGCTTGATTATAAGCTAAAACAAAACAGTTATTTAAGAAGTTGTTATAATTCTGTTATAATATTGTTATTTTTAAAACTTTTTTCATAAAGGATTGCTTTATCTTGAGCGATTTTAATGTAGCGTTGAGTTAAAGCAATAACAAAGTTAATTGAAAAAAATTTACTATGTAGAAATATTAAATGTTTTATAGTAATTAAATTTAAAATCTATAGCAGTAAATGTATTATTCAAATTAAAATATGAGTATATTAAAGCGAGTCATTTAACTTGGAAGCAGCAAATAATTAATTAAAACAATTGGTGTATTTTTTGTTAAAAGCAAAAACTCACTTGATTGTGTAAGAAGGTATCATAAGCTTTTTTTGGGTGCATTTTTGCTGAACATTCTAATTGTATGAAATTCAAGATGGTGTTCAAAATGGCCGCGAATTTTTAATAATGCGATATTCATAAAGTGCCTATAAATATAAATGTTTTCTGGGACCAAAAATCATCAAATATGAGAAGTAAAAGAATTACTATTTTTTGAATGTCATAGTATAGTAACAAAGAAATATTCTTAAAAATCATAGTCAAAGTAACAAAGTAACAATTTTAAGGTAACAGCTCAATTTTCAGTCTTCATTTATGAACCTGGTTGGACAGTTTTGTTGTTGCAGCTGAAAATCGAGCATCCACATAATTCCGTACGTGGGATAATGTTGTTGTTGTTTTTCGGCTTACACTGACTTTTCAGAGCCTACAGTGCACCGTATTTGTGTGCTTTCGCCTCACTATACTACTGAAAGTAGCATAATCAGTTTCCTCTGGGCACTACAGGGAGTGGCACACATGTCCAGACTTTGCAACCTCTTAGCTCGGTCCTCGGGCTCAAGACTTGCTCTCACGGGATACTTAGCGAGCCGATCTAGGTTGCATAATCCCGATTTATTGTGAGCACTTTCGGAACCCCGTTACCACTCGCTACTAGCTGCTTGAATATTGTTGTTGCGACAGCTGCACCTTCCTTTACGAGGTAAGTATAATACTGCTTCATGAGCTGGTGGATTTAAACAGCGAACTGAAGAGAAGTGACTTGAATCTGCATCAAGAGTCCAACCAAATGCAGTTTGTGCTTGGAGGCACGGGTGAGTTTCACGAGCCTTTTTCCAAATCATGAATATGTAATGTGACCGACGAATGTATAAGTCCAGTGAACCAGAAGTTGGTGGGTGGTTTTCTCCTTCGACTGCACGATTTAAGAAGTGGAACAAATGGAGCTCATTCACTTTTGTATAGAATTTGGATCAATTCAAAATATAGACAAATCGATCCAACTGTTTGATGGTAATTTTGGACACCATCTTGGGTTTCATCCCATTGATTATTTTAAAAAATGCCACATTATATTTTTATAACTTATGATACCTTCTTACAAAATCAAGTGAGATTTTTCTTTTCAAAAACTAGCTTTCCTAATTTTCTCCAACAATAAGGAAGCCTCCTATTCCAAACATTAATCCGGAAGATCCATTTCTAAAATTATTTTAGTGGAATATTTTGGTATTGTTTTCAAATGTTTAATGTATTTTAAAAATTATTTTCAGAATACGAATTCTATTTATTTAACATTCATTTTTCTTTGAAAGAAAATATCCGAATCACAAAATTATTAAAGATCATCAAAGTATCGACAATTAAAAAAGCCTTTTGAAAATTGTATAGAATCCCATGTTTATAAAATCTTACGTAACATCTTATAACAATCATGGCATTCAATTATATTTGTGTCAATCGAACTTGTCGTAATCGCTAGAAAGTCTTCCTTGCTTCGGTTGTCAAGCGAATAAAGTGTACGCATTCTAATCGTAAGAACCTCGAAGTTAGATAATCTACTCTCTAGTCACTAAAAGATCGAAACTCTGTTGTCAGTAATTTCTTCATTTTTATAACTATCAACCTACAAGGGTTAATTCGAGCATACCAAATTGTTCCCAATATAGTAATGATTTGCAACACTGCAACTCAAAACAAAGCAAGGATAGAGAGAAAAATAGTGTCAACATAGTGACCTCAAATTTAGTTAAATTTTGAGTCCAGCAACTAATAATGTTACTAAAATTTACACTAATTTAAGGGTAACTAAACTACATAAGCGACACATAACTAAATAATAGTACGCCAGAAATATTAAGTCGAAGTGATTTAATATTTTGTAAATATAAGTTGTTGTATCAATTTTGTTGATAATTTTGTTATATAATTTTTTAAATAACTTTATATAGTTAATTAACCTTCACATTAACACTAATTCCTAATTTAGGAGTACGAAAGCCACAATGTAGAATAAAAAGCCTATAGGGGACACAATTATATATTTCATATGTATTCAACAAAGCAGAAATATCTGTACATTTGGATCATTACTCTATTTCCCATAAAATCTTCTAAATAATGATAAGCCAGATAATTATAGTGATATGAAAAGAATTTATGTATTATGACAAACTTGGTTAATATTATATAATGTGATAAACTCTTTGTGGGTTTGAATGTTTTTTGCATTATAATAGAAACGGAATATTCACAAATCTAATCACCTACATATTTCTAGAATATAGTTGTGGCTTTTTAAAGACTATATAATTATTATAGGTATATTGGAAGATGTTGACTTCAGCTATTATATTTATGACCGTTAAGAATTCAACACGTATTTAATTTTACTAGTTTTAATTTTACAATTCTATTTCTCTACTACAATTCATTTTTATAATACAATTGGATCAATTAAATAGTTAATTATATTATAGTTTGACGTAAAATGTTATATTTTCTCAGGATAGTAAGTATTTAGTTTTGAGATATACGAATGCATGAATTATTAAATAAAATGGGTACTGATAATTAATGTAATTAATTGTAAAGACCAACCAAAATTGAATAACCTATCATTAAAATCTTGTTTAAATATCAAGATAATCGGTTGTTTAAAAAGCAGAAAAAGCAGGTTTTGTAACAATTCTTTGTTTCTCTTTGTTCAATTGCAATGTTGATGTCTAAAGTATCAAAATGGGGCATCGTTATGGTCTTTTGGTAGGAGAGAAAACAATATTTAAAAATTACAAAATAACTATTTTTAGGGATATAGATTTCACTAGCTACATAGTCGTTTCAGTTATTATAAAGTTTTTAATCAATACTAAAAATAAACAAATACGTCACTATAACAATACATAGTAAAATAATTAAATTAAAATTTTTTTTAAAGTTTTACGATAACGTCAATATATCGATAAGAACACGTCTTGTTTATTCAATTTAAAACAATTGTTTTACTAATTTCAAGGTTACTATAGAAAATAAATTATATTTATTCTTAAATTTATATTTTAAAACTAGTATACCTACATTTTAAGAATAACTACTTAGATCAACAACTGTTGTAATATAATTTAGTTCTGTATCTTTTATTCTATTTCGCAAACACTTCGGATGTTTAAAATTGATTTTTGAATACAGTTTAGAGTTTTGCTAGAGAAGCAAAACAATTTAAAAACACTTAAATACCGTTGATAAGGAAAATGCACTTGCATAGAAACAGTTTAATAACAAATGAAATTTATTATAGTATAATTCTACAGATAAGTTTTTGTTCACCTGAAAGGATTAAAATAGAAAATTAATTTTAATAAAAATTTTTTGTTTAAAATCATGAATTTTTATTATAATGAATGTGTTACTAAAATAATTTTGCTATTTGTAAGAAAAAATGAAAGATTTATTTAATATAAAAACAATCAAACTATAATTTGTTTATGTAAACATGTTAAACCTCGGTACATATACATAAACATTGACATCAAATTATATTTTAATTCAATTAGGATATTGTAAGCTAACGAAATTTTTCTTAAATAAAATTAATTTAATTCTAAATAAACTTATAATAATTTTTAAATGGTTTGTTTTAAAAAATAATATTTAGTATACAGTTGACATTTTATTATTTATAGCTTTATATTTTACATATCCTTTATTTACATTGTTTTTAAGATATACTGAGTTAACGTTTATTGATTTCATTTATTGTATGGTTTAAATAAGCTATAAATTGAACTATATTTACTATTTATACAATATTTACTAATGTTTAATTAATTCGATTTTCTTGCACGATAAAATTTTCATTTTGAAAACGTGAGGTTCGAAATACCTAATTGAGATTATCAAAATACTGTTTTTATATCTGTAACCTTACCAAATTATTTGAACGATTTTCAAGACAGTTTTGTTTTTCTTAAATCAATCAATTTTAAAATCGATTATAAGTCATTTTTATACAATTCAAATGTAGTGAACAATTCGCGAAATAATCATTTCTACTCTCAGAGGAGTTGACTAAAATTAAACGCGGGGTGAATACTTCTGAATGTTGACGAACGATGTAGCCATGCAGTGTATTTATTTTGATGAAACTGTTGGCAAACACAAAGTCACTTGAGCTGGGAGAATGCCCTTGTCTCTTGTGTGCATATGGTCAAAATCGAAGATCAGTTTCAAATCAACAGGAAAGAGACACGAGACGATGAATGCATTTTAAAGTGAATTTAGATAAAATTCATTGCTTTAATTTTGTGTTATATTTTCTGTATTGTGGCAATTCCAATCATAATATGTAAATACTAGATAACATGTTTTCTAAATATAATAATAATATTCCAAATTCAAAACACAATGGAATAATATTGAAACTATAACTCTTGAATACCAACAAAAAGTTTTCCGATTCAAATGACATGCTTAGCCTATAATAAATATTAATAAACTTACTAGATTATTGCCCAGACATTATTATTCATGATTAAATATACTGAACAATACCAGTAAAATAACTAATGTGTCCCTTCTGAAAAAGATAAAACATCATAATCAAATAAAATTATTTCAGATTTTGATTAATCTTTTTATAATTTAATCTGCGATACGCATTTCCATTAACCATATTCTAGTATTATTCTCTAGGAGGCTAAGTCTATGTTGTTTGCAGTTATAGAGTGGAATAATTTATACGATGGAAAAGTATATTATAGTACAAATTACAATGTAAATAATTAAAGTAATATAAATATAAATATAAAATTATTTTATTTTATCAATGTCTCGAAATATTCCGATGAACCAAAATATCGGTGAATAATTATATTTAGACAAACATGTCATTAAAATTTAGAAATTAATGAATTTCGAAATCTAAGATACATATACACCAATAAAGTCATGGGCGACCCATATATACAGAGGATCATTAAACACTGCATAATAAATGGCTATTTAATAATTTGTTTATAAGACGTAAAAAATCGATACAGATACAGTTTATACATTTAGTTAACAAATATAGTATTATGTGATTATTTTCTATAATTAATTCAAACTAATATTCTTTTATTGTTTTTTTATATTTTATTATAACCATATTACAACATATATCAATAAAATTACCTATTTACAATAAAATACAAATTGTATAATAAAGTAAAATGAATTCAAACAATTGCTACAATTCAAACCAAAACAAAAATAAAAACCAATTTGAAATAAAATCAATAAATATTCAAGCTGAATTAAAAATTTTTTTGCTTTGTATCGTATTGTACGATATATTTTTCACAGAGATCAGTCTTAACTTTTTTACTTGTATTATACATTTTTGTATTTTGTAATTTTTTCTAATGCGTCTCTCAGACACACTTTATTGCAAAATTTTAATTGATAATTCAATAATTTTTTGTTTTGTTTTTAAAATAAATAGAAAGCTAAAGTCCTTTAAAAAGACACTAAATAGAATTTGAAAATGTAATCAAGTTGAATAATTTCAATATTAAACAAATAAAATAATATAAACAATGTTTAGTCAAATTGATTTATTTATATAACTATAATGTTTATTTGACATTTTGTATAGTTATCTGATCCAATTTTTTCTTCTTTGTGGATTTAAATACTATACAAAACTATTATATTAATTAATTAATTTGTTTATTTATTTTTTATTTTTTATTTCTATATTTATTTATTTATATTAAAATTGTTTTAATGTCTTTAGATAATATAATACAAATTATGAAATATTATATTACTAGTATTAAAAAAGTAGAATATATATAATTTTTGTATAAAAGTAACTGTTACTATAATATTTTAGTTCAACTTATAATGAATAGTTTTTTTAACTTGATTTCGATTATATATCGTTTTTAGAAATTCGAATAGCTAGACCATAATATACAATTTAAATTTTGATTTAACGATTTCTTTCAAATTTTATTTGTAATATGTGTTATTATATTAGTCATATTAGTTACAATATAATTTGAACACATTCATTGTTTATATAGTATATTCGATGTCTTTACTGAAAAATATTCCAATGTATTTAAAATCTGTTGCTTGTGTAATAAATTGTTTTAATGAGGAATTGCACTATTAAAAACTTACGCACTCCGTTTTTGACAAGAATTTTTTTTTAAATCTTGTTTCAAGACAAGTATATTTTACTATACTATATCGGACAATTTTAATCTACAAACTTTGTAAAACTGCATTTTTTACGTTACAATAATTGTTATTTCAGGATGTATTAATAATGTAATTTAATAATGTAACCTACTGTAATAATTAAAACCGTAAAATTGTAAGAACAGTAATATTTTTCAATTTTTTTTAAAGTAATTAAGAAGTTTAATGACCTACAATTCATAAATGCGGCTTTTGAAAATAGCTTATTTATTTTTTACACACCTGACTTTTACATAGTTTAACAAAATTAATATAAAAATAACCATTTAATCATTTTAGATATGTATAGTTTTCTACATACTTTTAATAAATAAAATATACACACTTCAATTTAAGGAATCTAAGAACTAACTATCCCTCCAATTATATAATTGATTGACATAAAAAAAGTTAACAAGCTAATATTGTATAGTTTAATGTTGTTTACAAGTAAAAAGAATGGCTTTATTGTTTCGTAAACTTATTTGAACTCCATATTCGGATCAAAAATGCATCATTTTAATTGAAATGGAACACCCTCTTTATTACATTACGCAAGAAATTATTTTACAATTATTTTGTAATTTACAAACATGTAACTAGGTACATATTTTAGTATATAATAGACAGTGTAAAGTCAGTGATGAAATAGGCCATACTCTGGGGAATGCTTGTCAATATAATAACGCTTCATAATACATCAAAAATAAATTTGACACTTCTTCTGATTAAATTTACGCAGCCGAAAACGTCTGCAGAAAGAAATATATGAAAAATATACATAATCTTAATAAAAAGAGAAGTGATTAATTGACTACCAATTCAAAAGTATAAGAAGAAATCTTTTTATATTTTTTAGTCAATATTATTATAAAATTAGTCCACTGTAAAATTTTTTAAAGCAATTTATGACAAATTACAATTATGTCCGTCAAGCACAACAAAACAAACAGCCTTGGTAACCAAAACTACCTTGAATACCACAACGCAATCAAATTTTGCGTCAGAAAAGAATGAACACCTTTCCACGAAGCAGAGAGCCACGAGAAATGGTTTTCTTTTTGTCGACACACGACTCCGCCTTGGTAAGCAGGTCTTTTGGAACTCCAATGACTTCATAATCGGATTGGAGTCAAATGTTGAAGGAGTTGTCTAAACCTAGTAAGAGCTGTTCTTCGATTGGTTGAGTCCAATAAGGAGCGCGATCACAAAGATTTCAAAGGGTATTTCTAAAATACAATGATGGTTATAATATTTAAACAAAACATAATATCAATACATATTCACAAAAGCATGGATTAGTGAAAATATATAAAACAGAAGCATTTATCCCGACCTATGTTCCTAAAATCTAATGTGATATTTATAAGTTGCTAAAACTAGTAATGAAATACGTCGTGGAATAAAATATTTAGATAATTTTGATTATATAAATTTTGAATATATTTAGAATTTTAGAAATGTTGTTATTTTGAGGCAACAATGAATAAGAATTGAATAAATTGTAAATATTGGCATTTTATCAGAAATTTAAATTTTAAAATAATAGTTAAAAGGATTTTTTTTAAATAGTACTTAAAAAGAAAAAAATTATTAATTATACGTTTAATTTAATGAAAATAAATTCCATAATGAATCTTGATTTTTTCCCATGCAGCATAGTTATTAAATCGAAACTGACAATTTTTCTGGATCGAACTTGTTTCCTGGTAATATTTATTTATTAGTCTGTAAACTATTGTGTTTTGAAACTAGTCCAGATGATTTGTGATTTAATACTAAAATTTAATTATAAATATTTATAACTCCATTGTACTAATTAATGACCGAAGCTCGTCTAAACAAAATAATAATTTATTAAAACATTCACGTTGTGGCATCCTGTAAAAGAGTACAGTGCATGCACAGATCCGTTCGTGCTACAAGAAATTCCAGATTTTCTTTTTTAGTACATGTCAAGATTTTGATTAAAACTAATTCATAATTATTTTTAAAAATACCATTAATATTTTTATATTTATTTCTGTAATAGAGAGTTTTTGTATTAACAAATCTAATCTTTGAATTTTTTCAATTATTTTAGTTAGTATTTACACATGTATAAAAATAATATATTTAATATAATTCATGTAAGCATATAACAAAAATATTGTTGATTTTATCTTATTTATTTCGTCAGAATTCTGCTGTATGCTGATTATCACATCAATCTATATGAGATATCTTCTCGAATTCTTTGGATAGAGAGCTTGCAAGTGTAGTGATCCCATAGTGATCGGCATTATATATCGTGGACAAATATTATTGGAATCGAATCAGAGATGTTTGGTTATTTGTATTTGGTGAATCATAACTTTAAGGGTTTTATAGTTACAAAAACTTTAATCATAAGATTAAATATAACTATCATTTCAGCAGAATGTGTAATTTTGATTGTAATACATATTGGGAATATATAGTCATTTTTAAAATTTGTAATATTAATAATAATAATTAATACAAATAATTTTTATAAAAACAACACAAAATTTTATTTTAACCTTCAAGAGATTTTGAACATTAGGATCAATTCGAGCAAATAATTTATGCATTGAATCAAAATGAATGGAACTCAAAATTTATCTGCATATGATTTAATTAAACTTTGTTATTAATCCATTAAATCACATGAAGACTTAAATTTTGAGTAATACACCAATAAAATATTTAACATAATATTATATCCTTTAATTTGATTATTATTTAATTTTTATTAATTTCGTATACATTTTGTAAAACATAATTATTGTCATATTTTATAATAAAATCTAAACAATGCGACATAAAAATAATTAAATGATTATTTGTATATGAAACCAATCATTATGATTCAAGGCATTGTTTAGACGATTAATGTCACCAATTGTTTTAACTACATTATTCAATAATTATATTGAGCCGCGGGTGGAATATATTTATAATAATTTAATAATCTCTCAACCTTTCTCTATTATGCGAAGAAACTAATCGATGATTGCTGGGGCTTGAATATAATAGATGTACAATAAATACGGTATACAGCTCGCTTTTACTGTTTACTGGTCGAGAACATCCGTTAAAATGTTCTTAAACTGGTTGGAATTAGAATATTTAATACACTTACAGGAAGACAACTGCCGTAGTCATTCCATCTTGAGGACATCCACTACTGAATATAATAATCCTGAATTTTTCACCCCATAACAACCGCCTTAGAAACCAACTTATTGTTTTCTTGTCATCCTAGAATCGTCAACCAAATTTTAAATATACAACAGCGGATAGTTTAATAATTGCTACTCCTCCTTCGTCATACATCTACGGAGCTAAGAGTTGTAATCAACTACAAAATTACAAACTATTAATAATCGCGCGAAAAGACTATCAATAGCGGAAATCAATTTCTTGAAATCTTTTATATTTGAAGCAAACTTGAATCTTGCACGCAGACCATAGAAGTCCGTTCTTTTGTCTAAGAAAAGGTAAATCGTATTAAAACTAGGAATCAAAATGCATAAAAGTGTTCGCGTGTGTTTGAGGGAGATGGCACCCGTCAAGGAACATGATATAGTTGTAGTAACAGATCAAAATGCAATGCTTAAGATCCAACAAAAAATTGCTGATGATTACAACGTAAGTTATTTTATTTTTCTTATTTAAAAAAATAACAATAACTTACATTTTTATTCATATATTTAAATTGAAATATTATTAATAAAATTCTAATTTGTTCAAAATATAATTTTCTGTTACGCGATAATGTTTTTTTTAAAAGAATAATCAGATAATTCACCATAAAGTTATATCCTTTTATTCATTATTTTTACATAGTAAATTAAATTGTGAATTTGTGCAACAAAAATGAATATAAATTTATTGTTAATAACTACTAAAATATTAATTTTTAAGCAAAAGTATAACATTAGGAATAATAACATTATCAAAGTTATTTTATCAGGAAAATATTAAACTAATAAATTAGAATTTAGATTTTTCTTATAGAAGGAGTCCTTTTATAAAATACAGACTAAATTATGTTGACTTTGAATGATTGAAATGAAGTAACTATTTGTAAATATAAAGTTTTATAAATGTTTCCTCTATTAATGATAGCAAATATAATTAAATTTAAACAAAATTATGATGAAACTTTTTGTTAATAGTGTATATTTATCACTTTTTTAAATTCCTTTATATTTCAATTCAATTCATTTTAATTGAAAGGTTGTAAGTGTTTTCTTAACACACTTCATTCAAATAATAATAAATACTCTTTATCAAGGAAATTAAATATTATTTCAAATATACATCATGTCATTTATATCACAAAACATTATTTAGCATATGAGACAACTATTATACTAAAATGAATTTATCAATTACAATTCAGTTAGGTTTTTATTATCTTTAATTCAGTTGTTTCATTTTATAGTCAGATTATTCCGAATGTTTACATTATTCCGAGTTTTTAAATAAACGCGGTTTTAAAATATTTGTAAAAAGGCGTAACTTGATCTTCAATGTTTATCCTTTAAAACATATATCATTTGCACATCTATATTATTATATCAATATCAATATCTATATCGTATATCATTTGCACATCTATATTTATTCTATTCTAAAAATCTTTTAATTTCTTTAAGGAGTAACTAAAAACTGCACTCCATTTCGTCCCAATTACGCTCTCGTTATAAAGTCATTAAATATTTGAAAGAGAGGAAGATGGAACAATATTTAATTCATCGTTAACTTCATTTTTGTTAATTTAGAAATAAAACATATAAATTATTCATTGTAGGTGTCTTTAGATGTGACTTGTTTCAATTACGATATAGGAATAGGTAACCAGTTTTATTAACTTTGGATATTAAATGTATCCATAAAATTGTTCTTAAAATTTAGAACTGTTTTATGGTTTGCGCGTTATTTGGTATTGCTATGGTATGGTAACAGAAATTGTTTCATACAAGTTGTAAAATAAAATATAAATTATTTATATTTGTAACAAAACATTTTTTCTACATCATTTATTTATTTAGTATCAATATTCTCAAAAATAAAAATGCCGCATGCATTGATTTTATGTTTTCAAACTCGGGTGGTTCAACTTGTAAGGATTGTAATTTTATTCTAGTTATATGTTAGAAAACTTTTAACATTTTTTCATTAATGTTTCTTTTAACGTAATTATAATAATTGGATTTATTTGTTAAAAAAGTTGTAAATATAAAATTAACATTAACAATTGATAATAATCACTAAATCATTTAATTGTATTTATTTTATATAATTTATTTATTTTAATTAAATTATATTTTTTTATTTATTTTATTTTACCTTATATTAATTTACTTTACTTTACTTTTATATTTATCTAAACAAGTAAAGATACATTCATGTGAAATATGTTATTCATTTTTAAAAAATGTAATAAAGTTTTGCATAATTTTATTTTCGATAGTTTTCTCATGTTTCAAAATATAAAGTCGTACGTTAGTCATTTTATAGAATACAATATTTTATGAAGTCAATAACATATTTTTTTTCTCATTACGTTCTCCTTTATAGAATTTTGAGTATTTTTATAATTGTAATGCCAAGATGTGTTCTATTTCTGAAGCTTGCATTATTTCAGCCTGTTTTTAATAACAACAAAATTGTTAAAACACATAAATCCTAACTTTTTCTTGCGTGAAATTCTGAGCAAGAATGCAAATTATTTTGATGTCTTGTAAAATTCATTAGGATTATTTTATCCGATTCGAAAACCGTTCAGCATTATACTCGACTGATTCTCTCATGGCAACAGCCTGAACACTGGAGTGTCCATAACTTCTTCTTTGTCATTAATATAATTTAATGTTTCATATAAATCGCCATTTCGTCACATATCTTTTAGGTTGCTCTGCAATTTCTAGATTATAGATAGAGTTGGCTAATTATTTATTGATCCAAAACTACAGACAAAGTCTGGCGGCTTTCGGGAATAAATATTGTCATTAGCAGAATTATTTATGTAAAAACGCACTCATTTTCTAGCTCTCTTTCAAAGGCAACACTGAAAAATATGTTAACCATCTTCCGGTTAAATATTGTCAGATATGAACTCAATAAAATTAATTTTATAACTTAACAGTATTAGTTGAAGAAATTCAAAATTCCAAAGTAGAGTAAATTTATGGAGGAATCAATGATTGATTAAAATTGTTATTTCGTTTCGAAATTAAGTTATAAAATTGGAATAAATAATAATACCCGTACTTTCTCCACTTAGAATCGCTTTTTTCTGGTTTTTATTATATCAACAAAAATATCCCTTGAAAGGTTAGGTTATAAAGTTTATTTAATTTATATAATAAATAAAAAATTAAATTTAAAAAAAACTTCATATTTTTACCTTCATATTGCTCTAAGAAAAATTAGCTGACACCTTCGTGTTTATCTTTATCTTAATATGATTGATTGCAAAAGTGGGTTTCATATAAATTATTTTCTTGTTACAATAATTTTACGAATCACGAATAATTTGTCTACATTTTAAGATATCTAATGAAGAGAAATACAATAATACTCCAACAATTAAATAGATGAAATACTGGCAACTTAAATTGTAATATAGTCAATTTACACATATTATTTCATCACGTCTGAGAATAAATGAACACCATTAAGGGCCAATTAACAGGAGTTATCTTTGTTACTAAATTTACGATTGTTTTGATAATTGAAAATATAAATTTTGTATACGCATACTGTATTTAGTGCTTACACTCGTTGAAGTAAAAGTTATATCGAGATACTTTTGTGATTCATAATTAATGTCGTTTTTCTATTTATTAACTAGCCTGGTCTAATATTATTTGATTATTTTAAAACGGTTTTTTATGTAATCAATGTCTCTACGAATCCATTTGTAAATCTGTGATTCTATGGATTTAAATTAAAATAACATCTATTATTCAAAATACAATAGATTTAAATTTAAATAAAAAGATTAATAATGCAGTATATATTAAACACTAACAGTTTTTGTATTTTCATCAGCATGGAATTTTCTGTTGATAGTATGTACTTTTAATTGAAACATTACGTCGAAGCAACATGAGTGCTGTTCAGATTCATGAATTATACTTAGAAGCCGCCTGGCCAAATGATTCATTCAGCCTTCGACAAGTGCAGCGAATTTTAAAAGAATTTTCAGATGGTACTCGGTTAAGTTTCAATCCTTCTCCAGGGCAAAGACGACCAATGAGCGCTGTACGGACGGAGTCATAAAGGACATCAATCAACGAATTACTGATGATAATACTTTATCAATCTGTATGTTGGTCACACTGACAGGATTGTCATACAAAAGCATCTGTAATATCCTCAACGACATTCTAGAAGTCATGTGGATGCGAACACGATGGGTCCCTCACGTCCTTACTGACCTGATCCATCAATGTCGTGTCGAGCGCTGCACTACAATGCTACAGTCTTTGGGATCTCGGCTTGTTCAAAAGAATCTCATGATGATCGACGAAAAGTGGTTTCACTTAAGAAAACTCCAACCAGCAAACAACATAGGCTCTTGGTTAGGTCCTGATGGAGACCGTCTTCAAACTGCAAAATGGAGCACCCATGACAGAAAACTGATGGGGATTGTGGCTAATTCATTGAGAGGAGAACATGTTTTTGAAGTTGTCAATGACACTGTTGACTCAGAGGTCTATATAAACTTTTTTCGTAATATGGGCCATCACTTTGCAGCACTGCCTCAATCCCTGCCGATGGAGAATATCCAGCTCGTTCACGATAATGTTAGACCACATACCTCCAATGCCCCTACCGTATTCCTACATGAGAGTAACATCAAACTCCTGAGACAATCCCTTTATTCTCCGGATGTAAATCATTGCACTAGATTTATTTTCCCTCGGCTCGAATCAGTACACAACCGCCTTGACTTCATTTGAAGGCGTTTTTGGAGGCGCAGATGCCAATATTTACGAGACAAATGATGCTGAAGTCTCTCCAAAAGTTGACTCGAGATCTGGAACTTATTATTTGATGTGATGGACATTATCTTAGAAACATTGTATCGTTTTCTTGTTGAAAAATGTTTGCATTTTTATATTAGAAGATAAATAAAATTTTGGATTGGAATACATTTTTTGTTTTGAATTAATCAAAAAGTGACATTAATTTAGAATCACTCTAAAATAATAATTATAATAAAATCATTGACTACAATTATATATATACTTATTGATATATATTTATATACGTAACAAACTACAATGATTAAACGTTATCTTAATACACTAATATCTAACACAGGTTTAAATAAATCAAATTTAATAGAGTGTAATCGAGATTACAGGGGATGTTTGCATTTACAATTTTGTGATAAATATATGAAAATTATTCATCAACATATATCTTGATATTAGAATAATGTGTGTACATTAAATTTTTAAATATATTAATCATAGCTTCAATTAGGAATATTACTAAATAATTTCAAATACTATAGATTGCTTTAACTAGAAATACGTCACATTTACACTTATTTCCAAATAACCATTATTTTTTTAGTTAATAACTTTTTTAATCTCTATCAAACTATTCGCAAACAGCGCAAACAACTGGAAAAGGAACGACTTCTAGAGGAAGGAGAACGTCGGCGAATTCGAAAATTGGTCGTCGATGGACTGATGTCACCGGAAGAGGCTGACGGTCTAGTTGCAGGTTCACATGTAGGACAGACGAGCCAAAAGCGAGTACGAAGAGTTCAAAAGTCATCCAAAAAGAAGGAGAACAGTGAAAACGATGAGGAAGAATACACGAGTCCTGATTCATTGCGATACTACAGTCCGTTTGGGCCGAATCCTTGTCATGAACAAACAAAGGTAAGATTAATAATAGATAAAAATATTAACAATGATAAAACTATTACCTTAATATATTGTATATTACTTATAAAGTTAACAAGTAGTATATATTGTTTTATATAGAAACTATATATATTATTGTATTAAATATTGCATTACATAAAATGTTTTGTTAAATAGACAACAATTTGGTCCTAATTCTAGACCTAATTAATCCTAATTCAATATTTTATTTGATAAGTCGAGATTTTTTAAACAAGATTAATGCAAACATGTTTTAGAAATACACTATTTCGTGAATATTATTTCTAGTATTTTAATAATTAAAAATAAATTACAAACAGACACATATATACTAGGTTAAAGATATACATTTTTTGATATATTAGAAATAATATATATATATACATATATTAAAACATGAATAGGAAAATCCTAAATTTTAAAATAAGCATTTAACAATTTTTTAAATATTTAAAAAATTATTTCTGAAGAAGTCACCATCTTTAACACCCCCCATTAAATTGATTTTAACATTTCGAGAAAGTAGAAATTGGAAATAAGATCGGATTCTAATTTTAGGATAAAAATGCAGACATTTAACTGTTCGAGTTTAACAATTTTTGTTCAACAGCTGTGCACCTATATTTATTTAATTTTTGTAAAACATGTACTAAAAGGTTGTGTCTTTATTTAAAAACTAAGCATTTAAATAATTTTATCACTAAATATGTAATAAGGTTGTTCGATAAACAAACAGAAATTTAGTTGCAAACATTTTTAATTTAAATTTTTTAGAATAAATAAATATTAATAATTCTTCAATTTTTTTCTACTTCTTTCAAATCTGTTGAAATAAATTTGTTGTTCCTAATCTGTAAAAAATTGTAATGTCATGTTTTGCAAAACATTAGGATTATTTTATAAAATAATTATTGAGATTAATAAACTATTTTAAAAAAAATTCATTTAATAATGAAAAAATAATGTCTTTGCGCATGTTACCATGGCTTTGTGCTACAGATTGGACGCAAGTCGGTCTTTTTGTTTAATGGTTTGACTATTCGAAATAAATTTACTTGAATATCGGTCAAATCATTCAATAAAAACTCCTTTTTCGATTTTCAATTATATTAATATTGTCGCTCAGTGTCAGTTTAATCTACTGTGATTTTGATTAGTTATTATTTATTGATTATTATAAAACATATAAATATATATAATAAAGTTAATCATTGCTCATATGATCTGTTTTTTCATTTACATGAAATTTTAAACAAAAATTATCATTAAAATTCCTAAATTTAGAGTATCGGTGGCTAACTATAAAAAATAGAACTAACCTTATCGTGGACAATTATCATTCATTTATTTGTTTTCAAATTGACTCTGACATATCCAAAGCACTGGTTTTATAGCCATTAACAATTTATATAACCTTACCCTTATAGCTCCATTCTAATTGCAGCATTCTTCAATAATTCGCTGATAATTATGCCACCGAAATAAATCACAAAGAACACATTAACCGATAAGCTGTGAATTCTGGAATTTAATTTTAAAAAGGAGATCAATATTTGTGAATTATATTACCGAAAAATTTAAACACTAATTGTTGAAAGTTAATGGTTAAAATTAACAATAAATCTGAGGTGTATATAATTAACAAATATATCTTTTTGAGATTATATAATTTTAAATATTTTAATAATCATATTTGTTTAGATAAAACCTTGAGATAAAACATTAGTTAATCTACGAATTATTATTATATAAATTTATATAAAATTGACCTGAGAACTTTATTATTTAATTAAATTTTGTTGTATTAAAAATTGTAATTCTAAGAAACAAAATTATTTAATCTTAATTTTTTTATTATATTTTGCTAATTAAAAGCTCTTAACATTTATAATCTAAAGAGGAAATCAATTTTATTTACGATTTTTCTGGGTATAACGATTTATTGCTTTGTCATTTATTTGCCGTTTCGATATAATAAATCAATTTTCAAAAAATGTGTTTAAGATTTTGAACATTTGAACAATTAACATTTAAAAATATAAAATTAGCTTACGTTGACAAATATAATGATATGCTATCTCATTTTCAGTTCAGCTCAATATAACGTTAGAATAACTGGAGAGGAACCTTATCTTTTATCTTTATCTACGGTTTAAATGTTACAATTAAAAAGCTGTTTCAATATTTTCAACAGTCTTTAGTTTGTCTTTGGAGATTTGTAAGTTCAAGAAAATTGTATAATTGGATTGTTTCTCCACATAAACTATATTCACGAAAATTGTGCTTCAATTTCTCTTAATTATAAAACCAAAATAGGGCGGTTCTTAAGCTGATATCTGTGCATATTTATCATGATAAGGTTTATGCAATGAAGCTAGTGTTAGATTAGATATTACAATTATTAACTTCCTTAAGTTCCCACAGAACGTTTTTTTAATATAAAAACATTTGGCTGCATGTTGCAATACTCTTGCAATCATTATAGCTATATAGTCTAATGAATAAGGCATTGCCCTACCAACATAGTTATAAGCGATTTACAACGTGCTGGCCTGCTATAGTAGTTAGGGGACTAGCAGTTTGTATGGTATATAAATCGTTGGGTTTGTTTGATCAATAGCACTGTTCAATTGAGGTTGATTATAAGAAAATAAATGGATGCTTTTCGTTCGACACGATAATATATTCTATAAAATTTAAACATAAAAAAAGAATTAGCTAATGAAAATTGTTTTATGTTCTTATAATTTTTGTAGTTCAGAATCAATCAGTTTAATTAGAAGATGTAAATTTTGACAAATCATTTCAGGTCAATAAAAGTTTATAAAGCAAGTAGAATGTATATGTTCTCCGTGTTTTTTTAATTTTAAAAGTTCTTTTTAAATCTTGAAAACTTTACAATATATTTAAAAAAAATTTTAAATATCGTTATTTTTATATTTATACCTCTTAAAACAAACATAAAACTAATTTAAGCAACTGAAAAAGTATTCTTTATTTTAAAACAGAATGTTAAGATAATAATTACATTTTGCATTAGATTTTTTCAATAAACTCTTCGGCAATAAATAAATATAAAAATTAAAATATTCAAAATAATAATTTTAATAATTACCTTAAATATTACAAATCGACTTCATATATAATTGTTTAATAAGATGAAATTTGAAAAAGGTATGCTTTTTAAAAAAACTCATTAACGCTGTGATTTTTTCACTTTTTGTACCGTTATTAATTTAATATGTAAGATAAAGTAAAAATTCCTCAAATTTTAATTTTAAAAAATATTGTTTTTATTTTGTATTCTTTATTACTATATAACATTTAATTTAAACAATTTGTAACTCGAGATTATTATAATTATAATAAAAAATAATAATAGTTTTTGTTGTCAATGTTTTTTTAGTGTTTTTGAAGTACTTGAATATTTTTTAAAGTTTTGTTTTTATTAAAATAATTATTTCATAATTTCATTAGAGACCTACTAAAGTTTGTTTTAGTGTTTTATTTTTATAATCAAAACAATGTATTAATTGTTTCAGGAAATACCGGAACTACTAATACTTGCTATATTTACATATTTTTTGTAATGAGTTCAATTTTATGTTTGAATGGGTCTAATTTATAAAAAGCAAAACTTTATGCTTCAACATCAAAGGTCGTTCGCCAATTTGCAAACGGAAACAATTGCAAAAATTTACATTTCATTGATTTTCTAAATATACAAACTCCGCATTATTCCAATATATCTCGTTGACGGAACTTTCTCTTTATTTTTGTGTTTGTGATTGACTCGTTCGTTTTGGATTTCACTAACTTGATTATTTGTTTTTTCAAAAGATATTAGTATTGTAATATTCTACTTCAACTACTACTAAAACAATCACTGTAATGATATTTACTCAAATACAATAGAATTGTTTAAAATCTGATACAAATAACCCATAAAGTTTTTTAATTGTCCATGCAAATAAATTATATATTTATTGGAAGATAATTACACATTTTTATATAGACGGAACAAATAAATTATATATTTATTGAAAGATATTACATACTGAATTAGAAGGAAGTAATGCATAACTTTCAGTACATTATTTCAGTCTACTGATATAATTCCCTAATAATCTAGCATGTGAACGTTTTTCATAAGATTAATGTATTTATTAATCCTTGATAATGTCAAACATAAAAAAATGTTTTTAACATTTTTATTTATCTGAAAGTCGTTTGTTAATGAAGATTAAACATTATTTTACTATTTTTATTTAAATAATTGTTGTAATAATTTATAATACAATTCATCACAAAAGATTTTTGACATTTTTCAATTAAATAAAAAATGACGACAATAAAAATTGATTACAAATTTTATTTCTGATCGGATCGTTTTGATTTCTGGATATAATTCTTGAATAAACGATTTATTGTTTACATAGTTGATGTAATTGTTATTTATTATTCGAGTGACAATAATTGATAATTAGTATCTCAATTGGTCAAGGTTTCACAATATCTGGATATGCAATCAAATGATTTTGTAAGTATTTTCATCTTTTTCGTTTAGAAAAAGTTTTACTAGATTTTGAACATGTGAATACAAAAAATAACTATTTGAATAACATTATTTTGAATAAACATTGAACGATAATTTCATAACAAATTTATTAAATTAAACGTGAATTTAAAACATATTTTAACAGTAACCACCCGTGGGGGGGGGGCGAACCTTTTCGAAATAAAAGACGAAGCGACGTGAGGTTCGCGGACTTTTCTTATTATAATGTTATTCACAACTTTTAAGACCATTTTTGGCAATTTCAATAGATTACAATTTTCAATTAACGTAAATGTATTTTTGGAAAATAGAATTTTATAGATTTATAAATTAATAACAGTAATAGAATAAATAAGAGATATCAATTGGAATATACACTAGTGTAAACAAATGTAATGTAGTTTACCTATGCAATACATTTTATTATAAAAAAAATGATTTCAGTAAGTAAAAATATTGAATTTAAATTTAAAATTAAAATTTGTTTATTTTTATAACTCACACAAAAATTAATCTATATTTCAAATTTAATATTATTAATATTTTAACAGAAAAAAGTCTAAAACACTTTGGTTTACATACATACCAAATTTCAAGGCTTTTTTCTCAACAGGGGGAGGAGTTATATGGGGCGGATGATTCGCCTTCCCACCCCCCGGTTTCTGAGTGCGTCAATTAGCCCGAATAGGATAAGGTTAAGAATAGGTGTCCACACACCCATAAATCCATTAATGTATACTTTCCATAATTTGGTTCTATAAGGAACGATTTGTTTCTAAGTTAAAATCAATAAAACGATAACAAAATGAATAACTACAAAAATACCTCACACTTTTGAAACTAAAGTAAAAACATTTATTAAAAGGAGTATAAATTTTGTCAGGCAGATTTTTATTAAATTGTTTTTCATCTTATTAAATAAATCAAACCAACATACGTTTTATAAATTAATAACATGATAAATATTTAATTCTATTTGAATATAAGTGACAAATAATTATCATTATTTTTAACATATAGAATATTAAAAAAATATTTTTAAATAATAACTTGTCTTATTTTATTTTATTTCAATATTTTTATTTTTATTTTAGATATTGCTTTTATCTTGACAAAATTTTTCTTTACAATA